>JXCR01127724.1:33157-73086 GCA_002079205.1 Phalaenopsis hybrid cultivar
TTTATTTTTACAAAGAATTATTTATTTGTTAACCCAGGTATTATAGATATACTTCATGAGAATTTAGTCTCTAGTAAGATCATAAGTTTCAAGTATTACACATTTCCTTTGAAATATTTAAGAGAAAAAGTGAAAGAGTGTGATAGGTTTCACTTAAGAGGGTTAATACTGAAATTCAAAATTATTAAGGATCTATCCAAATATAGTAATCCTCCTTAAAGTAAAGCTAAGAATTAAAAATAAGCATCCTAAAAAAAGATAAATTAAAAGAAAAATATTAAGGGAAGAGAAGCTCAAGGAGAAGCCTTAACAAAAATTGGTTTCACTAGATTCTTTTAAAAGTTGAAATATATTACATTTCTAAGCTTATGTGCATTCAAAGTGAATGAGTAAATTTTCACAAAAAAAGGAGTACTTAAATGATATTTTTACACCATCTAAAATACTTTATCTAGCAAGAATTTAGTCCTTCGTAAATTGAATAGAAACTAGCAAGAATTAAATTAAATTAAATTATCTAGCAAGAATTTAGTCATTTGTAAATTGAGCAAGTAACTGACGCCTAGGCGCCGACTTTTAAGCGTCATGCTGCTACACCAGAGCACCTAGGCGCCACCTACTTGGGTGCCTAGGCACCAAACTTAGCCGAACAGATAGAAATCTTAGTGCCTATGCATCAGAACAGCTTGGGGGCAGTTCCTGCAGTTTTCTCCACACGATCTGGGGAGTTATTTGGCTCATATAGGTGGTTCCATGGAGTATTTTTGGTGACTTTGGAAGATATGAACTCCTTAGAATGTTGGGGAGATGTTCTTGTGAAGATTAGGGAAGGAGTTTTGTTGTAGTAGGCTAGTTTCTCTTTATTTGTCTTTACGATTGGTGATGAACTTGTGTGTGATTGTAAGGAAAGAACTCAGCATTGCAAGAGTGTCGGTCGCTTTAATTTTGAAAGTGATTTTTAATTTATTATACATAGAATTTTGATTTTTTTAAATAATATTTTAATTTTGAAAATGAGACCAAAAATATCTCACATTTAATAGTTTAAATAATTGAGCACCAAATCACAAGCAATGCACCTATCCAGAGGAATAGGCATACTACTTGACTGTGGGCTCAATCATATAAACTAAACAAACTTATGAAGCTTGTTTAGTCTGCAAACCTTTTATATGTTGGTTGAAAAGTTATATTATCTAATATAAGGATTAGAAAGAGTTTATATTACCTGGGTNAACACATCAATAACACATCAATAACACACAATAACACATGAATAACACTGGAGGGGGGAATATTCCCTGTGTTGTCGCGCAGTTTTTTCTCTGTCGGGAATATTTCCCGTGTTATTCTGGTGTTATTGTGTGTTATTCATGTATTATTGTGTCATCAGAATATTCTTGGTGTTATAATAACACAATAACACATCAGTAACACAAGAATAACACACAATAACACATAAATAACATGGGAGGGAATATTCCCTGTGTTATCGCACCGTTTTTTTTTCTTGTCGCGTGAGATGTCGTGGCGTGATTTTATTGGCTATGCATGTTACTCTACGTGCGTAGTACTGATGTAATGTTTTTTCGGCTTGAGGAGGGCGAAGGAGCAGGAGATCACACAACAGAGGATGAGGCAACTGTTGTGTCGCGAAGGAGATAAGGGAGAGAGGCTCCACTGGGGTCGCGAATGGGAGCGTGCGAAATGGGAAGGGGCGAGGGGCTAAACGAGTGAGAGAAAAAAAAAGACATAGGGATTAAAGAAGAGAGAAAAAAAAAGAAAAAAAAATTATATAAAATTTATTATTTAAAATTCCCAATTTGTGTGTGCATGGAACCACATCAACATGGGTGTCCTCCCTAGCTAATTTCGACTCTTCAAACGCATCGGCGGGGTCCGTTTCGTCATCTGGGGTCGTCCGTACAACTTCGTCGACAATCGGGTCAAAAACGCATCAAACTCGATTTCCNGGAAAACTTCGTCGATAATGTGGTAAAAAACGCATCAAACTCGATTTCCGTCAAAACATTGGCTCGAGCTCAATTGATTGATCAAGATGGTGTAGATGGTTGTCATAAAAGATTTAGAAAATATTTGGAGTGATTTTGAATTGATTTGGGAATTCAATAAGATGGTATTTGGACGTCTGGTCAAATTTAGAGATGTTGGGTTAGGCTTGGGTTTGCGTTAGGCTAAAGTTTAGCTATGGCACAATTGATGATTCAATTTGATGTGGGTGATCGTCATGAAATGTTCTCAACATTAATTGGGTGTCAATTTTGGGGATTGAGCATCCAATTAAGTGATGTTTGGAGACATGGCTAAATTGGGGCGAAATTGGGGGTTTTGGATTTGGGTTAAAATTGGATTCAAATGTGGGTCAATTGGGCTTGGACTTGGTTTGAAATGAGTTTGATCACGATGAATTTGAGTTTAGAATTGAAATTGAGGAAAATTGGGATCAAATTGAGTTCAATTGAAGAGTCCAAATTGGTTTCGGGGACAAAAGGCTGAGTTGGGTATTTGGAGAAATTGAGGTGTCAAGCACTCTATTTGAGCCATAGACCAATGGAATCCCCTACTTTAGGTCTTTCATGTACTGGTTTTGGCTAGACCCTAGCGTAGGGCTAGTGGGTTTAGGAGACCATCTACACTAGTGTCCCAAAAGATCAAGAGATCAAGGTCAACAAGTTTGGGTTTAGGGTTATGAGTGACTAAGTGAATGTGAGTGCAAGTGAGTGAACTAGCTCCAGACCAACACACATGGTCAACCCTAAGGCCAATTAGTCCTATGGGGATTCACCTTGAGCTCCCCCATATTGACCCCACCTACTAAGTGCTAGAGGTTAGGACCAATGTACGGAACATCAAGTTGAGCACAGAAGAGTTTAGAATTTCTAATGATGAGGGTTCTTTTTCTAGTTTTCTAGGAATAGTCAACAGGAAAGTCCTATGGCTAGACCCTACGTTACTAAAGAGGAGAAAGCTAGACCTCAACTAAAAGTGAGGTCAACATATATTTGCTATATAGTCCACCCAGTTCACACCCTTATGTTCAATAAACTTTGATGTTTTGATTATCCCTTTAAGTGGTTATGAGTTATATAGGTAAAGATCCTTAAGGGTAACTCAACTTAATTAAGGAATTTAATCAATTTGATCCTTAAGGAAGAGCTTGTAGTGTTTTTTTAAGAAAATCAAATTAATTATGTTATTTTCTAAACCTCATTAGAAAAAAATTTGATTAAGTCTAGTTCACTACCAAGCCCTTAAAACTTAATNAATGTGATGTTAGTGACTATGGGCAGTTTTAGAACAAAGACATGATAAAAATGTTTAAATCTATATATTATGCCACTAAAATTCTTAATGAAGCTCATATTTATTACACAAGTACTAAGAAAGAGTTATTAACTTTAATATATGCTTTTGATAAATTTAAACCATATTTGTTTGGAACAATATGTATTGTTCATACGAACCATTTTGTTATTAGATATCTGATGTTAAAAAAAGATGTCAAACCAAGATTGGTTAGATAGGACCTTTTGATGCAAAACTTTGATATTAAAGTAGTAGATAAAAAGGGTTCTAATAATTCAAATAGCTAATCATTTATCAAGACTGAAACATGGAGATTCATATTCTTATGAAGGTGATATCAATGAAAATTTTCCTGATGAGCAACTATTNGAAGTTTTTTTGGGAAATACTGGCTTCTATAGGTGATATGTAAAAGACTTTTCCAAATTGCCAAACCTTTATGCCAACACTTGGAAAAGGATGTCTTATTTAATTTTGATCANAAAGTTTTTTTGGGAAATACTGGCTTCTATAGGTGATATTTAAAAGACTTTTCCAAATTGCCAAACCTTTATGCCAACACTTGGAAAAGGATGTCTTATTTAATTTTGATCATGAATGCTTAAATGCCTTCAAAATTTTTAAGGAGAAATTAGTCACTACTCCAATTATTTTTTCACCTGATTGGGGGAAATCATTTTAGTTAATGTGATGCTAGTGACTATGGGCAGTTTTAGAACAAAGACATGATAAAATGTTTAAATCTATATATTATGCCACTAAAATTCTTAATGAAGCTCAAATTAATTACACAAGTACTAAGAAAGAGTTATTAACTTTAATATATGCTTTTGATAAATTTAGACCATATTTGTTTGGAACAATATGTATTGTTCATACAAACCATTTTGCTATTAGATATCTGATGTTAAAAAAAGATGTCAAACCAAGATTGGTTAGATAGGACCTTTTGATGCAAAACTTTGATATTAAAGTAGTAGATAAAAAGGGTTCTAATAATTCAAACAGCTAATCATTTATTAAGACTGAAACATGGAGATTCATATTCTTATGAAGGTGATATCAATGAAAATTTTCCTGATGAGCAACTATTTGCTATTACTGACTGGCACATTCTATGGTATGCCAACATAGTATATTTTATAGTTAGTGATATTATGCCTTAGGGCATAAGATACCATCAATGAAAAAAAATCATTTACAATGCAAAAAATTACTTTTTGGATGACTCATATCTTTACAAAAAATGTAAGGATCAGGTGATAAAACAATGTGTACCCTTAGAAGAAACCCAGGAAATTATTAAGAAATATCATGATTCTGAATTTAGATGACATATTNAATCATTTACAATGCAAAAAATTACTTTTTGGATGACTCATATCCTTATAAAAATGTAAGGATCAGGTGATAAAGCAATGTGTACCCTTAGAAGAAACCCAGGAAATTATTAAGAAATATCATGATTCTGAATTTAGATGACATATTGGAGTTGATAAAACAACTTATAAGATTTTAAAATCTAGATTTCATTGATATACGCTATTTAGAGATGTGAATTTATATATTAAAACTTTTGATAGATGTTGAGAGTAAGCAATATTTCTAAGTGAGGTGAAATGCCCCTAAATTTTACTTTGGATATGGAGATTTTTGATATTTGAGGTTTAGATTTTATGGGTCCATTTATACCGTTGTTAGGAAATTTACATATTCAGATAATTGTGGATTCTGTCTCAAAATGGAATGAAGCATTAGCTCTTATGAATTATGATGCTCAAAGTGTAGCTAAATTCTAAAAGAAGAATATCTTTAGTAGTTTTGGTATGCCTAGAGTGATCATTAAGTGATTTGGAAAGCCATTATTGGAATAAAAAAATGAGACATCGATTACTAAGTATGGGATTAAGCACATGATAGCCAAAACATATCATCCTTAAATGAGTGATTTAGCAGAGGTATCTAATTAAGAAATCTAAAGGATTTTAGAGAAAAATGCCAATCCTAGTAGGAAGGATTAGTTTATGAGACTATATGAAGCATTATGGGCTTATAGAACTACTTATAAATCTTCTATATGAATGTCTCTATATAGGCTCTTATTTGGCAAAGTTGGTCACTTATCAATGGAATTAGACAATAAAGCTTATAGGTTGTTAAGGAATTCAATTATAATATGAAAGAAGCTGGTCATAAGAGATTATTGCAGTTAAATGAANTCATACGCTATTTAGAGATGTGAATTTATATATTAAAACTTTTGATAGATGTTGAGAGTAGGCAATATTTCTAAGTGAGGTGAAATGCCCCTAAATTTTACTTTGGAGATGGAGATTTTTGATATTTGAGGTTTAGATTTTATGGGTCCATTTATACCGTTGTTAGGAAATTTATATATTCTAATAATTGTGGATTCTGTCTCAAAATGGAATGAAGCATTAGCTCTTATGAATTGTGATGCTCAAAGTGTAGCTAAATTCTAAAAGAAGAATATCTTTAGTATATTTGATATGCCTAGAGTGATCATTAAGTGATTTGGAAAGCCATTATAGGAATAAAAAAATGAGACATTCATTATTAAGTATGAGATTAAGCACATGAGAGCCAAAACATATCATCCTTAAATGAGTAATTTGGCAGAGGTATCTAATTAAGAAATCAAAAGGATTTTAGAGAAAAATGCCAATTCTAGTAGGAAGGATTAGTCTATGAGACTATATGAAGCATTATGGGCTTATAGAACTACTTATAAATCTTCTATATGAATGTCTCTATACAAGCTCTTATTTGGCAAAGTTGGTCACTTATCAATGGAATTAGACAATAAAGATTATAGGTTGTTAAGGAATTCAATTATAATATGAAAGAAGCTGGTCATAAGAGATTATTGCAGTTAAATGAACTCAAGAAAATTAAATAAGAATATTATGAAAATGTGAAAATTTATAAAGAGAAAATGAAAAAGTGACATGATTAAAAAATTTCTAAGAAAGTTTTTTAGCTTGNTTTTTGAGCTTGGAGAGGAGGTGTTACTTAATAATACACGATTAAAATTATTTCTAAGAAAACTTAAGTCCAGGTGGTCGGGGCCATTTAGTGTAGTCAAAATTTTTCCTTTTAGTGTTATTGATATTAAAGTTCCTAAGAATTGTAGAATATTCAAAGTGAATGAACAAAGGCTTAAACCTTACCTAGGTGGTTGTAGGCTTATGATTAATGAGGTTTTAATGTTGGGTTAACCTGAGTAAATGTCTGAATTCGTTGGGCTGATGATGTAAATCAGGTGCTTCTTAGTTTGCAACCCACATTTGTTTTAGTTTTTAGTATGTTGTGACAGTTTTTTGTGTGGTGTAAAATTTTTAGTGTTTGTGTGTTGATGTTTAGGTTTTTAATTGGATTGTTTTATTTTTAATGTGATTTGAGGGATGTGATTCCTTAAACTTCTCATTGTGATTAGACTTGTACATGTTCTTTGAGAGTAGTAGAATCAACTAAATACTCTACATCTTAGTTCCTAAACTTAAAAATTTACCGGAGACATGTTGAGTTTTGACATAGGACAAGACCATCTTGATTCCTTACTTCCTTTTTTTTGACTTGGTTCTTCTATTTAGGTGGTTCAATAATTCAGCCATTTGAGGAGCTTGTGAAGTACCTTTATACCTTANGATAGGCTTATGATTAATGAGGTTTTAATGTTGGGTTAACCTGAGTAAATATCTGAATTCGTCGGGCTGATGATGTAAATCAAGTGCTTCTTAGTTTGCAACCCACATTTGTTTTAGTTTTTAGTATGTTGTGACAGTTTTTTGTGTGGTGTAAAATTTTTGGTGTTTGTGTGTTGATTTTTAGGTTTTTAATTGGATTGTTTTATTTTTAGTGTGATTTGAGGGATGTGATTCCTTAGACTTCTCATTGTGATTAGACTTGTACATGTTCTTTGGGAGTAGTAGAATCAACTAAATCCTCTACATCTTAGTTCCTAAACTTAAAAATTTACCGGAGACATGTTGAGTTTTGACATAGTACAAGACCATCTCCTTACTTCCTTTTTTTTGACTTGGTTCTTCTATTTAGGTGGTTTAATAATTCAGCCATTTGAGGAGCTTGTGAAGTACCTTTATACCTTATAGGATAAGGATATAGCTGAGGTTGGCAACACATAAGCCAATATAACAGAAATAAACTTATCCTAAAGATTGGCCTTACAATAATAATTTATAAACGTACAATAATTTAATGAAAAGAGATTTCGTTGAAGATGAGGAAGTGGAGAAGGGAGATATGATGAGAAGGAGCATGAGTATTTCCCATTTATCTTTAATGTTTGTGTATTTATCTTTATTTTTCCTACTGCAGTGTTGTAGTATTTACTATTTATGTTTATGATATACTGGACATATTTTTATGTGTTTTTGTGGTGTGATTGTATTCCTGGACTAGTTTATTATTGCTCTAGACTCATGTTAAACTTCTGTTGTAATTTTTTAATGCTTTCTAGTGTACTTTCATGTTAGTCATGTTTAGATGCGATTTACTTTCTACAACATATTAGTTCTTTCTTATGTATACTTATAAATGTTTGAGATAGACATATGCGGTAAGATGTACTTTTATGCTAAGTTTTCTCCTTACTTATATTTCAGTTCTGCATTGTTATATATGCTAGACAGTGTAAAATCATTTAAGAGCTTAAATTTATTTGTTCATTACTTGTATTTCAAAATAATTATTATTAAAAGGAATTTGAGGTATGTGGAGTCAAATTGGAAAGTAATGCAATTTTGAATAAAGAAAAACATATTATTTTTATTTTAAATTCTATGTAAATAAGTATAAACTACTGTGGAGTGAACTTATAGTTTAACTTGTAGAAAAATGGTTTGACTGTTTATTTTTACAAAGAATTATTTATTTGTTAACCCAGGTATTATAGATATACTTCATGAGAATTTAGTCTCTAGTAAGATCATAAGTTTCAAGTATTACACATTTCCTTTGAAATNTTAGTATTTACTATTTATGTTTATGATATACTTGACATATTCTTATGTGTTTTTGTGGTGAGATTGTATTCCTGGACTAGTTTATTATTGCTCTAGACTCATGTTAAACTTCTGTTGTAATATTTTAATGCTTTCTAGTGTACTTTCATGTTAGTCATGTTTAGATGCGATTTACTTTCTACAACATATTAGTTCTTTCTTATGTATACTTATAAATGTTTGAGATAGACATATGCGGTAAGATGTACTTCTATGCTAAGTTTTCTCCTTACTTATATTTCAGTTATGCATTGTTATATATGCTAGACAGTGAAAAATCATTTAAGAGCTTAAATTTATTTGTTCATTACTTGTAATTCAAAATAATTATTATTTAAAAGGAATTTGAGGTATGTGGAGTCAAATTGGAAAGTAGTGCAATTTTGAATAAAGAAAAACATATTATTTTTATTTTAAATTCTATGTAAATAAGTATAAACTACTGTGGAGTGAACTTATAGTTTAACTTGTAGAAAAATGGTTTGACTATTTATTTTTACAAAGAATTATTTATTTGTTAACCCCGGTATTCTAGATATACTTCATGAGAATTTAGTCTCTAGTAAGATCATAAGTTTCAAGTATTACACATTTCCTTTGAAATATTTAAAAGAAAAAGTGAAAGAGTGTGATAGGTTTCACTTAAGAGGGTTAATACTGAAATTCAAAATTATTAAGGATCTATCCAGATATAGTAATCCTCCTTAAAGTAAAGCTAAGAATTAAAAATAAGCATCCTAAAAAAAGATAAATTAAAAGAAAAATATTAAGGGAAGAGAAGCTCGAGGAGAAGCCTTAACAAAAATTGGTTTCATTAGATTCTTTTAAAAGTTGAAACATATTACATTTCTAAGCTTATGTGTATTCAAAGTGAATGAGTAAATTTTCTCAAAAAAAGGAGTACTTAAATTATATTTGTACACCATCTAAAATACTTTATCTAGCAAGAATTTAGTCATTTGTAAATTGAATAGAAACTAGCAAGAATTAAATTAAATTAAATTATCTAGCAAGAATTTAGTACTTTATCTAGCAAGAATTTAGTCTTTGTAAATTGAGCAAGTAACTGGCGCCTAGGCGCCGGCTTTTAAGCGTCATGCTGCTACACCAGAGCACCTAGGCGCCACTTACTTGGGTGCCTAGGCACCAAACTTAGCCGAACAAATAGAAAGCATAGCGCCTAGGCATCAGAACAGCTTGGGGCAGTTCCTGCAGTTTTCTCCACACGATCTGGGGAGTTGTTTGGCTCATATAGGTGGTTCCATGGAGTATTTTTTAATGACTTTGGAAGAGATGAACTCCTTAGAATGTTGGGGAGATGTTCTTGCGAAGATTAGGGAAGGAGTTTTGTTGTAGTAGGCTAGTTTCTCTTTATTTGTCTTTACGGTTGGTGATGAACTTGTGTGTGATTGTAAGGAAAGAACTCAGCATTGCAAGAGTGTCGGTCGCTTTAATTTTGAAAGTGATTTTTAATTTATTATACATAAATTTTGATTATTTAAAAAAAAATCAAAATTCTAATTTTGAAAATGAGACCAAAAATATCTCACATTTAATAGTTTAAATAATTGAGCACCAAATCACAAGCAATGCACCTATCCCGAGGAATAGGCATACTACTTGACAGTGGGCTCAATCATATAAACTAAACAAACTTATGAAGTTTGTTTAGTCTGCGAACCTTTTATATGTTGGTTGAAAAGTTATATTATCTAATATAAGGATTAGAAAGAGTTTATATTACCCGGGTNTTGACTTACACTAGTCCAATGATCCATATGTGGCATAAACAAATATTCTCATTTCCTCACAACGGTTTAAATACTTTATAGAAGACTCAAATCCTTGTGCATTGGGTTTAAATGTTAGATAAGTATTGTTGGGTATTTTATTGGAATTGTGAATTAACGGGTCCCGAATCATATCTTGGTGGGTCCTTATGTATTTATAGGATGATTTTCTTCAACAGAGTATAATAAGTTCAAATGCCCTTTGTAATATCCAAAATATTGCGAAGGTGTTCTGAACATAACCCTAAATAGCTTTGAAATCTTTTTTATTATATCCAATTTATTTGACCTTATTACCTCGTTAAATTAATCAACCCCATATTACGTTAAGATTTAGTTGTGATGCTTTAACATGCGCTCAATGAACTTTAGTGTTTTAATTAACTCATGAGTAGGGCAACTAGTCATTCATTTGATGTTATGTTTAAGGATTTTAAAAAAGTACCCTTAAGAGTAAACCTAATCATTAAGAAATTTTGTACCCTTTTTTATTGAGCTTGAGCTTGTAGTGTTTTAAAGGTGTTTGTAATTGATTATATTTCTTTTCTAAATTATATTCCTAAAGGTGCTTGTATTTCAACTTGGACCATTAAAAAAATTTGCGAAATAAAGTTGTATAGCTTTATTCAAANACTTGAGCTTGTAGTGTTTTAAAGGTGTTTGTAATTGATTATATTTCTTTTCTAAATTATATTTCTAAAGGTGCTTGTATTTCAACTTGGACCATTAAAAAAATTTGCGAAATAAAGTTGTATAGCTTTATTCAAAGAACAATAGAAGATCATCAAAATCAAAACATATATAAAGTTTCAAGTCGTGAAAGAAAGAGTAATTAAGTGTCAATTCAAAATATATGCACAAATCTTATGATTGTGTATCCACTCACGACAGGTTTATGGCCCAACGTGTTTCATGAACATGTGGCTCATATGGGTGTGGTTAACCTTGATCATATGGTAGCATAGCTAGAGTTAATTTATAATGTTCAATTGATGTAAATATGTTTTATGATTAAACTAAAGTTTTATTATTATCTCATCCTTTGAAAACTCTAAGAAAAAGTTTTATAGCTTCAATTGCATATTAGAATAAATATCTAAAACTTTGTTGATAATTCTTGAATTCTGATACAAGACCAATTGAAAATAGGCATGATATGAGATGAGATTACATAAAATTTCAATACTACATGGCCATAGTTGATCCAAGTAGTTGAGTATGATAATANTTTGCTCTAGTATTTGGGAGGAGAATTTTATTTTATGTCAAGTGATGGCGTTCAAGATCCCACGGTTCCATCTTCCCGACATCACTATTTTCTCTTGAATTTTCTTAATCTAAATAAGTTGTTAAACTTGTTTAAAAAGGAGAATTCTCGTTAAGAACCGTAGGTTACCTCATCCGAGAGTTTATTGTAAGTCCAAAAGGGGTGAATTATGTTTGTTCAGTATTTTGAAAGTGTATATTTTATTTTTTTTTAAAGTGTGTTTTTGTTTTTTAGGTATTACAAGTAAATCATGCATTGTAAAGTAAAGTAACAGTAAAATAAAGCAATAAAATTACAGTAAATAAATTGTAAATGCGTACCTGGTGATTCTGCAACAACTGCAAAGTAACTAACATAAACATGATATATGGTAGCATGTGGGGGAGTAAGCAAATCATAAAAGAGGGCGGCGTAAAGGAAACCAAAAAAGTCATTGGAAGAACACGAGCGAGTATAACAAAACTTGATTTTACATATGAAAGATTAAGAATGAGTGTAAAAAATTAGTAAAGGTGGGGGCTCAGAGCTGGATTGTATGTTATATTATCCAACTTTGATAAAAGCCTCCAACCTAACAGTCTAAGGAAGACAATCTTTAAACCTGATCCAAGTGATTAGCCTGTGGAACTTTATAAATTTCGTCGACTTCTTTTAATCTTGCATGCATCTAGAGCTTATTTGGTGGGCAAAAGTAATCACATTACAAAAAAAAANTACAAGTAAATCATGCATTGTAAAGTAAGGTAACAATAAAATAAAGCAATAAAATTACAATAAATAAATTGTAAATGTGTACCTGACGATTCCGCAACTGCTGTAAAGTTACTAACATAAACATGATATATGGTAGCATGCGGGGGAGTAAGCAAATCATAAAAGAGTGTGGTGTAAAGGAAACCAAAGTCATTTGAAGAACACGAGTGAGTATAACAAAACTTGATCTTGCATAAGAAAGATTAAGACTGAGTGTAAAAAATTAGTAAAGGTGGGGGCTCAGCGCTGGATTATTTATTATATTATCCAACTTTGATAAAACACGCCAACCTAACAGTCTAAGGAAGACAATCTCTAATCCTGATCCAAGTGATTAGCCTGTGGAACTTTATAAATTTCATCGAATTCTTTTAATCTTGCATGCATGTAGAGCTTACTTGGTAGGCAAAAGTAATCACATCACAAAAAAAAATTTGTTTTTTATTGTATGTATATAAGCATTTTAATAAAATGAGATAATCCACAAGCTAATCTCCCTAATCAGGCTAGGACTACCTGTAGCCTAATAATGCTAGGGGAAACTAATACCAAATGTTGATGAATAGTATCATCGATCATGCTCTCCCCTTTTTGAGGATCCTCAAGGTAAGAGATAATATTCTAAATCACACTTCTTTTCCCACTTTTAGCATACATAAGCGATGTCATCATCACCCTCGCCACCTAGACCTCTGACTTACACTAGTCCAATATGTGGCATAAACAAATATTTTCATTTACTCACAAGGGTTTAAATACCTTATACAAGACTCAAATCCTTGTGTTAGGTTTAAATTTTGGATAAGTATTGTTGGGTATTTTATTGGAATTGTGAATTAACGTGTCCCGAATCATATCTTGGTGGGCCCTCATGGATTTATAGGATGACGTTCTTCAACAAAGTATAATAAGTTCAAATGCCCTTTGTAATATCCAAAATCTTGCGAAGGTGTTCTTAACATAACCCTAAATAGCTTTGAAATCTTTTGGATTATATCCAATTTATTTGACCTTACCACGTTAATTAATCAAACATATATTACGTTAAGATTTAGTTATGATGCTTTAACATGCGCTCAGTGAACTTTAGTATTTTAATTAACTCATGAGTAGGTCAACTAGTCATTCATTTGATGTTATGTTTAAGGATTATAAAAAAGTACCCTTAAGGGTAAACCTAATCATTAAGAAATTATGTACCCTTTTTTATTGAACATGAGCTTGTAGTTGTTTTAAAGGTGTTTGTAATTGATTATATTTCTTTTCTAAATTATATTTCTAAAAGTGCTTGTATTTCAACTTGGACCATTAAAAAAATTGTGAAATAAAGTTGTAAAGCTTTATTCAAAGAACAATAGAAGATCATCAAAATCAAAACATATATAAAGTTTCAAGTCGTGAAAGAAAGAGTAATTAAGTGTCAATTCAACATATATGCACAAATCTTATGATTGTCTATCCACTCACAAAAGGTTTATGGCCCAAGGTGTTACATGAGCATGTGGCTCATATGGGTGTGGTTAACCTTGATCATATGGTAGCATGGCTAGAGTTAATTTATAATGTTCAATTGATGTAAATATGTTTTATGATTAGACTAAAGTTTTATTATTATCTCATCCTTTGAAAACTCTAAGAAAAAGTTTTATAGGTTCAATTGCATATTAGAATAAATATCTAAAATTTTGTTGATAATTCTTGAATTCTGATACAAGACCAATTGAAAATAGGCATGGTATGAGATGAGATTACATAAAATTTCAATACTACATGGCCATAGTTGATCCAAGTAGTTGAGTATGATAATAATGTGATCATTGATGGGTCTTGTTACAAGAAAATTATATTGACAAATAGGGGTGTAAAAGAGTAGAGCTTGAGAGAGCCCAGGCTCAGTTTGCGTTCGACTCGTTAAAAAATATCACTTTTTGTTTTCAGACTCGTTCATATATCAAGCTCAAAAAAATTGTTAGTGTTCGGCTCCTTTGCTAGGAGGCCAAACACGATCTGTTCACGAACAATGAGCTATTTTGATAGCTCTAGCCATACAGTCATAGGATGTTAAGGATATGAGCAAGATTTAAGTCTTATTATTTATATCAAAATATTCATTTAAATTGAATTTAATATATTTTTATTCTATTTTTTATTTAAAAATTTTGATTGATTATGACTCTTTGTGGCCTTATAGCCAATTAAATTATTTAACAATAATAATCATCAATTATATATATAATTCAATTATATCGAGCCGAACACGAATGAACAAAATTATGTTTGTGTTCAGTTCATTTGTTTAGCGAATGAATCAAAAACGAGCTTCTTAACAAGCCGAACACAAGCTGTTCTTGAACACCGAACCGTTTTGACACCCTTGGTGACAAAGGTCTCTTCGGTCCTATGTTAATATTACTGATGTAGAAAATTGTCTAAAGATGCTAGTTTGAAAGGGCGTCACGATTGAGCTCTTAAAGTATTTGATAAGGTATAACTATCACGTAATATATGTGGCTCAAATGGGAGATTATTAGAAATCATTCGAGTGGTTAATTTGTAANATGATTATGACTCTTTGTGGCCTTATAGCCAATTAAATTATTTAACAATAATAATCATGAATTATATATATAATTCAATTATATCGAGCCGAAGACGAATGAACAAAATTATGTTTGTGTTCGGTTCATTTGTTTAGCGAATGAATCAAAAACGAGATTCTTAACAAGCCGAACACAAGCTGTTCTTGAACACCGAGCCGTTTTGACACCCTTGGTGACAAAGGTCTCTTCGGTCCTATGTTAATATTACTGATGGAGAAAATTGTCTAAAGATGCTAGTTTGAAAGGGCGTCATGATTGAGCTCTTAAAGTATTTGATAATGTATAACTATCACGTAATATATGTGGCTCAAATGGGAGATTATTAGAAATCATTCGAGTGGTTAATTTGTAAATATCAATGTTTTGGTGGTCTATATGTAATTATCCCAAATTTCATTTTAATGATGGACTAAAATAAAATGTATACACTAAAGTATAAGAATTCTCACTAAAATTATTATTTATAACATGTAATATTAAACTAATTGCATACCTTTTGTTATAAAATATTATCTAAATATGATATGTCATATGCATTATTATGAATTTGATGTTCCTTCGCATTTTGTACTTAATAAAACCAATAATAATAATCATTAAAAAAAGAAAAATGCATGTCAAGTTTTAAATGTGTATTTTACTTTCATATAGTCATATAAGTAATATTTAAGAAAATAAAGGCACATGGTATTATAATTAGGTTCTAAAATTACATTTCCTTAATCATATGATTATGGTTGGATGCAATTGGAACCAGTTTATAAACTGCATGATCTTCTTGTTTATGCACATGTACACGTTTTATTATGTGGCATTGTACGTGATTCGAACCCACGACTTCACGATGGGAAACTAAACTCTCAATAATTATGTTGTATATGCAATGACTTGAACCTAAGACCTCTTTGTTGAAATTGGAAGACAAAGCTCTTTACCGCTAGGCCAAATTCTCAAATATTGTACACATTGATTTTATGCTTCTAGGCTCATGCATGTGTGGCTAGAATTTGATGTGATGAGAACTATCATTTTATGTTATATTACTAGCATCTATTTCTTAAGAAATCATGATATAAGAAGCTAAGCTTTTATCTTTTCTAATATAGTGAGAGAATAGTTGAATTTTCTTAATCACATGCAACCGAATTGCTCATATTTTTAACATCATTCTAACCACTATGGTTGTAAATGAACCAATACGCTTGATGAACAACTTGAACCTGGCTCGTTTAAGATTTAACCATGTTCGTTCAAATTTGTAAATAAACAAGCTTGAACAATTTTTAGAAACTCGAATTATAAATGAATTAAACGTGGATATTCAACAAACTCATTTGTTATTCATTTATAATTCGAGTTTCTTGTTAAATGTTCGATATACTCGCATCATATATGCTATATTATTTAAATAAAAATTGGTTAGATATAATTTATTTATATATAAATTTAATAGTAATATATTATTATATCAATAATCTTTTTAGATTAATTATTAATTATATATTTATTTTATTATTATTTATTAACCATTTGAAAATTAAAATGATGGAATTCTCAAAGTGAAATGTTCATTCTCTTTTATTATGCTTGATCTGACTACCTTTAATTTTCTCAATTATTTATACAATTGATGAATAGTTTCACCTTATGAGATACTTTCTAGTATTGGTTCATTTAGATTTTTTTTTGCTCTTCTTTCAATATTATTTCCCTATCTTAGAATTCATTTTTGTGATATTATATTTATTAAAAACACTAGATGATAACATGTGAATTTGTTCATTTACTTATATGATTTATTCAAATGTTCATTTGTATAGATATAAGAAAATACTTTATACATTTTTTACATGAAAATCTTGATATTCATTCGAAGTTTTAACTATTTTAAATACTTGTTCACTAGTCATAAACAAATTAAGTGCAGATCAATTTTAAACATTGAAAAAAACAAATAAGTCGAGCTTGAACAATATACGAAAACTTGACACAAGCTCAACCCGAATATGGATAACCTATTATTGTACCAAGCCAAGTCAAAACTATGATACACTCGGCTTGTTTAAAGCCCTACTCACCACATAAATATGTTCTACTTTCCTTGATTTCACTCGATCAAGTTCTCATACTTCCTTTTTTTCATATCTCATATGATCAAGATTTATAATTCAATCACATATGATCAAGAGATTCGAAGATTTTCTCAATATGAAAGATACAATGATATGAAAGGTGAGTTTTCTTCTTAACCACGTGCGTGCGTGCGTGCGTGTGTGTGTGTGTGTGTGTGTGTGTTGTGTGTGTGTGTGTGGTCCCTGACACAATTCTGTCTTCTCCAACATATTGAGAAGATATTTTAATTTTTTTAATTTTATATGATCAATAATAAGTCACATTTTGAGTATCATCTCTGTCACATGGAGAATGTATCATACTTTCTTAATTCTTAGCCTTGGAGCATGAGCAACCGTATTAACCTTGGCATGTACCATTACATGTGATACCACTATTGGAACTTAAACTTCTCCCTTATATTAGTGTGTAAGTCTCATTGGTTAGCTTGGGAATGGATCCTCATCGTTGATTTATAAGGCACAATTAGATGAAATAACCCATAATTTGCTAACAAGGATCTTCAAGTCATTACATACCAAGTAGTTTAACAACACTAATGACCCAAAATGATCAAATCATAGAATCATACCCTTTAATAGGTTAGTCAACACTTACAACGATCACATTTCGGCATGTCATATTCAAACAATTAATTTTCCCATCACAGAAGTTTCTAAAAAACAGTAAGAAAGCAATTAAATCCTCCCCAAACTGAATTGTGGCAAGTGTCTGAAATACAAAGTAGACAGAAAATTATCCCAAAGAGACCACTAGACTCATCTTTTGGTAACCATGGTGTCCTATACATTTCATCCTTCATAAAACCTCAAAAAATCCATTCTAATATTCACCCGGCTATGTCTATATCAAGTCAATCTAAACGCATCGACTCCTTGCCCAAAAATATTCTCAAATATGCTCGGGATATAATTAACCTTTACAACTTTGCTCATTTGAGAAACCTCAACTCCCATGATTAAAATAAATCATGCTTAAAACCATATTTTCTATAGAGATAATTTCTAAAATACATGCTTTCAATTTGCATCCCCACAAGCCAATAAAGTGCAATGACTAGAAACCCATAAGCAAACTTTTTTCAGCAAAATAAGAATGTATTTAATTATAGAAAGAAATAATCTAATACATGTGGACAATCCAACACCACCAAAAGACAAGTGAAAAAAAGATCCAACCAATTGGATCGATAAAANCTCGAATTATAAATGAATTAAATGTGAACATGGTCAAACTTGTTCATTTATGTTCACGAACAAACTCATTTGTTGTTCAACAAGCAACTTGTTAAATGCTCGATCTACTCGCATCACATACGCTATATTATTTAAATAAAATTTGGTTAGATATAATTTATTTAATTTAATATTTAATAGTAATATATTATTANACTCGAATTATAAATGAATTAAATGTGAACATGGTCAAACTTGTTCATTTATGTTCACGAACAAACTCACTTGTTAAATGCTCGATCTACTCGCATCACATATGCTATATTATTTAAATAAAATTTGGTTAGATATAATTTATTTAATTTAATATTTAATAGTAATATATTATTATATCAATAATATTTTTAGATTAATTATTAATTATATATTTATTTTATTATTATTTATTAACGATTTGAAAATTAAAATGATGGAATTCTCAAAGTGAACATTATTTTTTGTTCATTCTCTTTTATTATGCTTGATCTGACTGTCTGTAATTTTTCTCAATTATTTATACAATTGATGAATAGTTTCACCTTATGAGANTTTAACGATTTGAAAATTAAAATGATGGAATTCTCAAAGTGAACATTATTTTTTGTTCATTCTCTTTTATTATGCTTGATCTGACTGTCTGTAATTTTTCTCAATTATTTATACAATTGATGAATAGTTTCACCTTATGAGATACTTTCTAGTATTGGTTCATTTAGATTTTTTTTTGCTCTTGTTTCAATATTATTTCTCTATCTTAGAATTCATTCTTGTGAGAATATATTTATTAAAAACACTAGATGATAACATGTGAATTTGTTCATTTACTTATACGATTTATTCAATTGTTTNCAGATTTTTTTTTTGCTCTTGTTTCAATATTATTTCTCTATCTTAGAATTCATTCTTGTGAGATTATATTTATTAAAAACACTAGATGATAACATGTGAATTTGTTCATTTACTTATACGATTTATTCAATTGTTTATTTATTTAGATGTAAGAAAGTATTTTATATATTTTTTACATGAAAATCTTGATATTCATTCGAATTTTTAACTCTTTTAAATACTCGTTCACCAGTCATAAACAAATCAAGTACAGATCAATTTTAAACATTGAAAAAAATAAACAAGTCGAGCTTGAACAATATACGAAAGCTTGACACAAGCTCAACCCGAATATGGATAACCTATTATTGTACCAAGTCAAGTCCAAACTATGATATACTTGACTCGATTAAAGCCCTACTCACCACATAAATATGTTCTACTTTCCTTGATTTCACTCGATCAAGTTGTCTCATACTTCCTTTTTTTCATATCTCATCTATCAAATTTAGGAGTGTACATCTGATCAATTTGGTTGATAGATTTGTTAAAATAGGTCACACACACACACACACACACACACACACACAACCAAATGTACTTGCTTCAATTCAATTTTTCCAATTTAAATTAATTAATACACATTACTATCACATTGCAGAAATTTTTAATATCTTGATCATATATGATTAAATTGCACATCTCATCTTTCATATCTTTAGTTCATCTACATTATTGAGAAAATTTTCGGGCATATGTTTTATCTCACGCGGTTAAGAAGTAAACCAATCTTTCATATCATTATATCTTTCATATTGAGAAAATCTTCGAATCCTTTGATCATATGTGATTGAATTGTAAATCTTACCTTATATGCCTGACACAATTTTGTCTTCTCCAACATATTGNATATTTTATATATTTTTTACATGAAAATCTTGATATTCATTCGAATTTTTAACTCTTTCAAATACCCGTTCACTAGTCATAAACAAATCAAGTACAGATCAATTTTAAACATTGAAAAAAACAAACAAGTCGAGCTTGAACAATATACGAAAGCTTGACACAAGCTCAACCCGAATATGGATAACCTATTATTGTACCAAGCCAAGTCGAAACTATTATATACTTGGCTCGATTAAAACCCTACTCACCACATAAATATGTTCTACTTTCCTTGATTTCGCTCGATCAAGTTGTCTCATACTTCCTTTTTTTCATATCTCATCTATCAAATTTAGGAGTGTACATCTAATCAATTTGGTTGATAGATTTGTTAAAATAGGTCAACCAAACTAAATTATCAATATAACATAATCGATCAAATCTAAATAGCATCGAACCAAACCAACTCGCAAAGTAATTCAATTTACTTCATTCAGTCCTTTTTCACTGACTTTCTAAAAAAAGAAAAAAATTGTTCATTAAAAGACAGGAAAAAGGTGAGAAAACAAACACACACACACACACACACACACACACACACACACACACAACCAAATGTACTTGCTTCAATTCAATTTTTTGAATTTAAATTAATTAATACACATTACTATCACATTGCAGAAATTTTTAATATCTTGATCATATATGATTAAATTGCACATCTCATCTTTCATATCTTTAGTTCATCTACAATTATTGAGAAAATTTTCGGGCATATGTTTGATCTCACGCGGTCAAGAAGTTAACCCACCTTCCATATCATTATATCTTTCGTATTGAGAAAATCTTCGAATCCCTTGATCATATGTGATTGAATTGTAAATCTTACCTTATATGCCTGACACAATTTTGTCTTCTCCAACATATTGAGAAGATATTTAAAAGTTTTTAATTTTATATGATCAATAATAAGTCACATTTTTTAGTATCATCTCTATCACATGGAGAATGTATCATACTTTCTTAATCCTTGGCCTTGGAGCATGAGCAACCGTATTAACCTTGGCATGTACCATTTCATGTGATACCACTATTGGAATTTAAACTTCTCCCTTATATTAGTGTGTAAGCCTCATTAGTTAGCTTAGGAATGGATCCTCATCGTTGATTTATAAGGCATAATTAGATNTTTAAACTTCTCCCTTGTATTAGTGTGTAAGCCTCATTAGTTAGCTTAGGAATGGATCCTCATCGTTGATTTATAAGGCATAATTAGATGAAATAACCCATAATTTGCTAACAAAGATCTTCAAGTCATTACATACCAAATAGTTTAACAACACTAATGACCCAAAATGATCAAACCATAGGATCATACTCTTTAGTAGGTTAGTCAACACTTTTCTATATACATTCATCTCTTTTTTTTTTTTTGGTTTTCAAACACATTACAACAATGAAAACTCCTTTTTAACTTCATTTTAATATCCTTGAGGGCTTTTGTGAGGTGACTACAGCTTTCTAAAAAAGTAATTGTAAAACTATGATGGAGAAAACTACGATAAAATAATAAATATACATTTATTTTTTTTAAGAAAATCAGATAACAACTTTCTTACAACGATCACATTTCGGCATGTCAGATTGAAACAATTAATTTTCCATCACAGAAGTTTTTCTAAAAAGCAGTAAGAAAGCAATTAAATCCTCCCCAAACTAAATTGTGGCAAGTGTTTGAAATACAAAATAGACAGAAAATTATCCCAAAGAGACCACTAGTCTATCATCTTTTGGTAACCATGGTCTCATATCCATTTCATCCTTCATAAAACCTCAAAAAATCCATTCTGATATTCACCTGGCTATGTCTATATCAAGTCAATCTAAACGCATCGACTCCTTGCCCAAAAATATTCTCAAATATGCTCGGGATATAATTAACCTTTACAACTTTGCTCATTTGAGAAACCTCAACTCCCATGATTAANTCATTTGAGAAACTTCAACTCCCATGATTAACATAAATCATGCTTAAAACCATATTTCTATAGAGATAAGTTCTAAGATACATACTTTCAATTTGCATCCCCACAAGCCAATAAAGTGCAATGACTACTGACTAGAAACCCATAAGCAAGCTTTTTTCAGCAAACTAAGAATGCATTTAATTATAGAAATAAATAATATAATACATGTGGACAATCCAACACCACCAAAAGACAAGTGAAAAAAAGATCCAACCAATTGGATCGATCAAAGAATCAAAGATATTGTAAGAGGATTACATTGTTAGATTTTTTTTATAGAAAAAAAACATAACTATATTTTACTGATGGAGACTTGAGCATTAGGGGTGTAAATACCGAAAACAATCCAGACATGATACAATATGAGCGCCCCAACAATCAGAGAGCACAATCATATGCAGATCCAGGCATCCAATAATCATCCCAATCAAATAAAAATCCAGCTAAGAAGATTACAAAAAACAAAACAAAACAAAAAGCCTTGGACTTTAAATAAACTAAAAGTATTTAATAACCACTCGAGCCACGGTGAAAAACAACATAGCTGACGAAATTCAAAAAATAAGACCCAAGTTGTAGTATCTGTGATATTAGAGNTCAGCTAAGAAGATTGCAGAAAACAAAACAAAACAAAACAAAACAAAACAAAAAGCCTTGGGCTATAAATAAACTAAAAGTATTTAATAACCACTCGAGTCACGGTGAAAAACAACATAGCTGACGAAATTCAAAAAATAAGACCCAAGTTGTAGTATCTGTGATATTAGAGATAACATCTGTAGTATCTGTATCTTCCTAAATCTTATGCATTTACCTATCTCATACCCAAACTCTCATTTTTACAAAATCAACACCTTGCCTATGGATGAAAATGTGGATTTTCCTATTGGAGAGTGGTGAAAATGTGCTTGGTTTGTAAAAATGAGAGTTTAGGTGTGAGATAGGTGAATGTATAAGAGTTGGGTGCTGTGTATGTAACTCCCCAAAAACTAAATACTAGAAATCTACCTTCAAGAGTCATCGTCAACATAAACAAAATAAACACTACNCAGTATCTGTATCTTCCTAAATCTTATGCATTTACCTATCTCACACCCAAACTCTCATTTTTACAAAATCAACACCTTGCCTATGGGTGAAAATGTGGATTTTCCTATTGGAGAGTGGTGAAAATGTGCTTGGTTTGTAAAAATGAGAGTTTAGGTGTGAGATAGGTGAATGTATAAGAGTTGGGTGCTGTCTATGTAACTTCAAGAGTCATCGTCAACATAAACAAAATAAACACTACAAGACATATCCAAGCGGCGAAGCAAAGAGGAAAGGCAATATAAAACATCATCCATAGATTATTAATGAGCTAAGAAAATAGTCCATCTTAACAACATAAGGAAGTTCTCTGTCGAAATGTCAATACTTAACTTTCAAGGGTGTTATAGTAAAAANTAAGATCATTTTTTATACAATACGCCCAAGTTTTCCTAGGTCTACCTCTGCCTTTCTTAACATAAGCCAAATCTAAAACATCTACTCTACTAATCAGATCATCAGATTGTCGATGCTTAATGTGACCAAACCATCTAAGATGATTTTCTCTAATTTTGTCCGTCACAGGAGCTACACCAACCCTATCATGGATATATTAATTTCACATTTTGTCTCTAAGTGTAAAGCCACTCATCCACCTAATCATTAAAGCCACTCATCCACCTAATCATTCTCCTCTCGGCAGCACTTAACTTAGTATTATGCTTCTCTTTTAAAGGCCAACATTCAGCGCCATAGAGCATTGCAAGTCTCACCACCGTCTTATTAAATTTTCCTTTCAGTCTTAGCGATACTTTTCTATCACACAAAATGCCCGAAGCATTCCTCCACTTCAACCAACCAACTTGAATTCTACTACTAACATTCTCATCTATATTTCACTACCGTCTCATAAAATTTTCCTTTCAGTCTACGCGGTAATTTTCTATCACACAAAAGGCCTGAATCATTCCTCCACTTCAACCAACCAACTCAAATTCTACTACTAACATTCTCATCTATATCACCATCACTTTGAACAACAGATCTGAGATATGTAAATCGTTCACACCTTTTAATAATTTGATCACCCAAAGTTACACTTATGTCACTAGAACTATGACTACTAAAATTACATTCCATGTATTCAGTTTTAGTTCCACTCAAATGAAGGTCATTAGACTCCAATGTAGACCTTCATAATTCAATTTTTTCCAGGGCTTTTTCTCTCGTCTTATCCACAAGAAGGATATCATTAGGAAAAAGCATACACCATGGTACATCCTTGTATAAATGTCCAGTAAAACCAACCATAACTAAAGCAAAAACATATGGGCTTAAAGCCGATCCCAGATGTAATCCAACAGAAATAGGAAAATATTNCATAGCTAACGAAATTCAAAAAATAAGACCCAAGTTGTAGCATCAGTGATATTAGAGATAACATCTGTAGAATTTGTATCTTCAAAAGAAACCGAATAAAAAAAAAGCACCTAAATCATATGCATTTACCTATCTCACACCCAAACTCTCATTTTTACAAAATCAACACCTTACCTATGGATGAAAATGTGGATTTTCCTATTGGAGAGTGGTGAAAATGTGCTTGGTTTGTAAAAATGAGAGTTTAGGTGTGAGATAGGTAAATACATAAGAGTCGGGGTGCTGTGTATGTAAACTCCCCAAAAACTAAATACTAGAAATCTACCTTCAAGAGTCATCGTCAACATAAACAAAATAAACACTACAAGACATATCCAAGCAGCGAAGTAAAGAGGAAAGGCAATAAAAAACATCATCCATATATTATTAATGAGCTAAGAAATTGGTCTCCAAGAAATTAGTCTCCAAGAAATTAGTCCATCTTAACAACATAAGGAAGTTCTCTGTCGAAATGTCAATACTTACTTTCAAGAGGTTCATAGCAAAAATAATTTTTGTGCTGATAGTATCCTCATTAGATGAATTATTGTCAAAGATTCAAGCATTTCTTTCTAACCAGAAATAATGAAAAATAATATGAATAGATAGAATAGAAGAAATAATCTTCTCAAATCTTAGAACCAATAGAGTGAGAAAAATTGAAAAGCTGGGCAAGATAGCATCCCATATGAAAGAAGCCCACATGAGAAATACAATTTTTTTAGAAATCTAAAAAAATCGGGCATTCAAATGAGTGTGACTCATTGAACATCATGCAAAGCAAGCAAATAGGGTCAATAATCAAATTCCTAGCAATAAAGATATCTCTAGTTTTAAGTCCCTCTACCATTATTTTACAAACAAAAGAAACAAATTTTAAAGAAGAGCATTCGAACAAAATAAATTTGCTTCATATAGATAATTATAAATAAGCCTACAAGAATAAACATTTTTGTCTTGCAATAAACAACCCGAATAATCATCATTAATAGAAACAGCAAGAATAAGCTATGAACATGGCCTAGCACTGCAATTCATATTATCAAACTTCCAGTATTTGTTAAGTTTCCATGCACAACTATATTCTCTTAAATTCTAACTCAAAACACTCTAGTCTTCTCTCATCAATCTCCTCGTTTCTCATTCCACTGGATCACCCTTTTTAGAGGTAAAGGAAGATTATGAGGCCATGTTCAAAATGGTAAGAAATATGGTCTCAATGTATATATACAATTGGGAAATTTACATACATACCACGCAATTCTTATGTGTATACATGTCTAACACCCAAAGTATGATATTTACGCTCATAACACCGGGTGTCATAAATATATGTATGAAGAAAACATATCTCAACTTTAAAAAAAGAATAATAATGATATTTTTTATTTGATGTTGAAGATTTCAATGATACGCATATAAATATAAATATTTAGGTGTTAAATATGTAAATAAATAAGAATTGTGTATTATGTATGTAAAAACTAAGAATCTACCATCAAGAACCGCAATACATCATGCAGGAGATATTACTAGATTGGCGAACGAATCAAATTGGAGCAATCCCCTAAACCACAGAAATTCCTCCGCTCAATAGAGTTGAACTCGATCTCATTCACTCCTTTTATAAGCAATTTCACCGCCCACTCTACAACCAAACAACTATCCTCACTAGTCTTCAAACAACTTTGTAGCCTGCTATAAGAAAATCTACTAGCATGATCCTCTGCCTCAAAAAGCTCAATAGCCACTATTAAAAATTAGAAGCAGGCCTTAACATTTATATTTACATGTGTATTACTTAAGTCTTTATAGCCATAAAAAATAACACCATCACGTTATTTTTAAAATGAAATACACCTTTCATGCATGTTTATTACACAAATGTATTACATTTGTGAATGGCAAACTTTGGTTGTTAGATACAAAGAATTGTGCGTGTAAATAAATTTTTCATAACATTATCGACCCACAACCACCTCTCTGGTTCAAAGAAACTAAGCTAAAGCATACTTTCAAGCTTCTGACTTCAAAAAACGATCAAGACCATGTTTTGAATGACTTCCAAAAATGATCAAGATCATGTTTTGAAGGTAGCATTGGATAAAAAGCAGCTGAAACTCACACAGAACCGTTGTTTCAATCCATAGATAGTTTGGCCCATAGCTTTGCTAATTTCATCACGACTTGAAGCTGAAGAAACATGTAGTACTAATGACACAGTTTTATATCATTCTCAATTGAAGATAATATACAAACAACAACAACAACAAAGCCTTAATCCCACTATGTGGGGTCGGCTACATGAATCCTTTTTCTCCATTGCGTCCTATTTAGTGCCACATTTTCATTTAGTTCTAATAAATTAAGATCATTTTTTATACAATACGCCCAAGTCTTCCTAGGTCTACCTCTGTCTTTCTTAACATAAGCCGAATCTAAAACATCTACTCTACTAATCAGATCATCAGATGGTCGACGCTTAATGTGACCAAACCATCTAAAGATGATTTTCTCTAATTTTGTTTGTCACAGGAGCTACACCAACCCTATCATGGATATATTAATTTCACATTGTCTCTAAGTGTAAAGCCACTCATTCACCTAATCATTCTCCTCTCGGCAGCACTTAACTTAGTATTATGCTTCTCTTTTAAAGGCCAACATTCAGCGCCATAGAGCATTGCAGGTCTCACTACCGTCTTATAAAATTTTCCTTTCAGTCTTAGCGGTACTTTTCTATCACTTCAACCAACCAACTCGAATTCTACTACTAACATTCTCATCTATATCACCATCGCTTTGAACAACAAATTTGAGATATGTAAATCGTTCACACCTTTTAATAATTTGATCACCCAAAGTTACACTTATGTCACTAGAGCTACTACTACTAAAATTACATTCGTTATTGCACTTCTGTCACTAGAGCTATTACTACTAAAATTACATTCCATGTATTCAGTTTTAGTTCACTCAAATGAAGGCCATTAGACTCCAATGTAGACCTTCATAATTCAATTTTTTCCAGGGTTTTTTTCTCTCGTCTTATCCACAAGAAGGATATCATTAGGAAAAAGCATACACCATGGTACATCCTTGTATAAATGTCCACTAAAGCCATCCATAACTAAAACAAAAACATATGGGCTTAAAGTCGATCCCTGATGTAATCCAATAGAAATAGGAAAATATTTGGTCAATCCTCCTTCAGTTTGAACACACATTAACAGCTCTAGTATACATATCTTTAATGACTTGAATATAAGTCATATAAACACATTTCTTCTCGAAAGCTCTAGTATACATATATTTAATGACTTGAATATAAGTCATATAAACACTTTTCTTCTCAAGAACTCTCCAAAGGATATCTCTTATAACCTTATTGTAAGCTTTTTCTAAATCAATAAAAATCAAATGTAGATTCTCGTTATTATCTCTTAACTTCTACATCAAATATCTTAATAAATGTATAGCTTCCATAGCAGATCTGTCCGGCATAAATCCAAATTGATTATGAGAAATCTTTGTTATACGTCTTAACCTATGTTAAATTACCCTCTCCCATAATTTTAAAGTATGACACATCAACTTAATTCCTATATAATTTGCACACTCTTAAGCATCCCCTTTATTCTTAAAAATGAGAACCAAAACAATCTTCCTCCACTCCTCGGGAATCTTTTTAGTTTTTAAATTAATATTAAAGAGTTTATAGTAAGCCAAGAAACTCCCAAATCTCCTAAACATTTTCATATTTCAATTGGGATATTATCAAGTCATATAGACATTCCACCCTTAGTTTTCATTAAAGTCTCTTCAACTTCTTTTTTACTAATGCGACGATAAAAATGGAACGTTTTATTATTATTAACTATATTAAGATCACTAAAGTAGATCGTATTTTCAAAAACCTCATCAAAAAATTTTATTAACTTTGTTGATTTTCATCTTTAATACACTTTATTTGAGTTAAATCTTTACTTTTTTCTCTTTGTTTGGCTAGTTTATACATATATTTTTCACCCTACATAATTTTTAGCCTCATATATTGTTCTTTTAGACTCCCTGCGGACCGTTTTTTATTTGTCTCAGTTCTCTAAGCTTTTACATTTAAACGAATTTTCATAACATAACTTCACATATTTTATCTTTTCTTGCACATTATTATTTCACCACCAACTATTTTTATTTAAAGAAACTTTTTTTATTCTACAAAACATCTTTTGCTACTTGTTTAACAGTGTTTGTTATTTTATCCGACATAGCATTTGCTTCATCATAAACATCCCAAATTTTGAAATCTTGAATTTTATTGATAAAAATAATTTTATTTATGTCATTTAGGTTCCCCCATCTAATTCTACGATGATGAATTTTAGTATTATTTATTTTATAGCTTCATCTTAAAATCTAGAACTAATAAATGAAGTTGGGTACTTACAACTCACGTGGCATGACCTTACAATCTTTAAAATCTCGATGATCTCTTCTTCTCATAAGAAAATAATTAATTTGTGTTTTATTAGATCCATTATTATAAGCAATAAGATGCTCATCTTTTTTCTTGAAAAAAGTATTAGTAATAACAAAATCATACGTTAAATCAAAATCTAAAATAGCTCTACCTTATTCATTAGTCACTCCAAAACCGTAGCCACCATGAATATTTCTAAAATCTTCTACTACTCTATCGACATGTCCATTTAAATCTCCTCCAATAAAAATTATTTCTTCAAGAGATATCATTTGTATTAAGTCTTCTAAGTCATTCCAGAATTTATCTTAAGATTCTATATCTAAACCTACTTGAGGAGCATAAACACTTATAATATTAAAAATCTCAGTCTCAATGATAATCTTAAGCGTTATAATTTTATCTTCAACTCTATTAATTTTGACAACATTATCTTTCAAAATCTTATCTATAATTACACCTACACCATTTCTAGTGCGACTCTTACCAGAATACTAAAGTTTAAAACCTAACTTATCAATCTCCTTAGTCTTTTCTCCAACCCATTTAGTTTTTCAAATACATAAAGTATTAATCTTTCTATTAATCATAATATCAACTAATTCCATTAATTTACCATTGAGAGCACATATATTCCAAGATCCTATCCTAATAATAATTTCATTAGTTTTATGTATTTACATAAATAATACTTAAACTTCGATTTTTACATTTATACCTTCCAAACCTTTCATATCACATAAAAAGCACCACCAATTTAACTTTTAAAAAGTGAAATACACATTTTCATGCATAGGTAATGTTATATGTATGTAAAATTAAAGTTTAGAAGTTAGAAATGTAAATACATAGGACTTGAGTGGTATATGTATGTAAATCCTCCAAACATAAATTGACCCAGCATCAGACGTTGGAAAGTGCATGGACAAGATCAAGCATCGTGTTTCCTTCTCCTTTTCTTTCTTTTTTTTTAAACTACCTTCCACTTTAAGCTTCAGCAGCCAGAACAAAAATACATGCCTTCCTATTNCTATCCTAACAATAATTTCATTAGTTTTATGTATTTACATAAATAATACTTAAACTTCGATTTTTTACATCTATACCTTCCAAACCTTTCATATCACATTAAAAACACCACCATTTTAACTTTTAAAAGGTGAAATACACATTTTCATGCATAGGTAATGTTATATGTATGTAAAATTAAAGTTTAGGTGTTAGAAATGTAAATACATAGGACTTGAGTGGTATATGTATGTAAATCCTCAAAACATAAATTGACGCAGCATCAGACGTTGGAAAGTACATGGACAAGATCAAGCATCGTGTTTCCTTCTCCTTCTCTTTCTTTTTTTTTAAACTACCTTCCACTTTAAGCTTCAGCAGCCAGAACAAAAATACATGCCTTCCTATTAGCATCATCCTTGGAAAATATAGTCTGGGTGGCACAAAGATGTTTAATAACCCACTTAATATAAAAATATACCACCTGNCTCTAGAAAGAGCAAAAAAAATCTCTTTTTTTTTAAAAAAATGAAACATTACAAAAAAAATCTTGAAATTGTCCTGGAGTGTCCAAGTACATGCACAATATCCAACAAAACAACTCCGTATTAGGCAACCNAAAAAATCTCTTTTTAAAAAAAAAATGAAACATTACAAAAACAATCTTGAAATTGTCCTGGAGTGTCCAAGTACATGCACAATATCCAACAAAACAACTCCGTATTAGGCAACCCAATAGAAACGAGTAGTTTAAACTTTACACAATTGGATAACTTTCTAAAAGTGTGTATGCTTCATAGACATTAAAACAATTAAACGACTGATTTAAATTTCAGTTGGGGCAATTACATACATAGCACTTGTAACAATGCTATTTGTAAATCTAGCACCTGCTTTTATCCATTTTTCAAATTCTCACTCAAATATCAAAATTCATGATAAAACCTCATCCCATATTTTTTTCATTTTTATTAAATTCCCAATGGTTTGACCGTGTCATTCGTTAATGCATTGGTTCAATGGCTCAAAAAAAAACACATGGATGCTAATTTTATAAATAACAATGTTTTGAGGGCAAAGTATGTAATTATCCCTAAATTTTAAGGTTANTCATTTTTATTAAATTCCCAATGGTTTGACTGTGTCATTCGTTAATGCATTGGTTCAATGGCTCAAAAAAAACGCATGGATGCTAATTTTATAAATAACAATGTTTTGAGGGCAAAGTATGTAATTATCCCTAAATTTTAAGGTTAGCATTTATCAACCAGTATCAACTGATAAAAAAACCTATAAAAGCTACCAGCATGTCCCAGTGCAACATCCCAATAAAAAAATTTCTTATATTTAAATTTATAAAGATGACAAGGTTATGCTCTTCAGTGTGCCATGAAGAAATTTAGTAAAGAGACAATGGCTATTGATAGAAGCATGAAGAAAAATTCTTAACATCAATTCAAGGTATTCATTGAAGCATTGGCTATGTTTCCTTTTCTTAAACAAAAAATGCATTAGAAATAGCCAAAACACGCTTGGTTGATCAAGCTTGTCCCTTTTTTAATTGTTATGGACTCACGGAAGAAAATAAATCAGTACTTACACAAAATTTGTCCATTCAGATCAGACTGTCATCATAGAATACATGCAATAACATGAAACACTAAAGCATTTTACCAATTTTTGTCACATGACGTAACTATTATGGTCATTAAAAGTTTTAAAACAAAGTAATTATTCCATTATTTAACAAACAACTCTTTTAAAATCCAGATGGTGGGTCTCCTATTGCTCGCAAGAAATAATGGAATTCTGGACGACAGAGTTGTCTCCTTAGATATTAAAGACATCCATATGATTCAATTCACTCAAGATAATGTGAAAATATAGAAGAAATGTAATTCTTTTGGAAGCAAATGAAATGGATATTCAGCCAAAATGAAAGTTTAGAGAAAGTGAATAATCACATGAACGCATCACGAAACAATAAAAAAAGTCAACTTTTCCACCAGTTACAAATGAAGGAAATTCATAAATTGTGTTATGGCAAGATTTATAAACTGAAAAAACGATTATCAACAAGGCCACTACCGCAATTTTCCCATTGTCCAGCCCAATTATGCATCCTCTAGTTTTTAGCCAGCAATAATTCTGATAGCTAGAAAAATGACAGAGCTTTATATACATACACCAAAAGTCATCTATAATTGCATATTTAACACCAAAAACTTTATATTTACTAATATAAAGTTCTAATTTCTAAATTACACTAAATCCTATGTGTTAAAGGATATATTTTACTTTAGATAAGTTAACTCTATAGTGGTGTTTTTGACATGATTTAGAGATTAGGGTGTAATATAAGTATAAATAAATATTTGGGTGCTAGATATGTAAATAAATAAGAATTCCATGCTATGTATGCAAATCAACCAAAATGATGCTGAAAATTTCTTCAATGTAGCAAAAAAACTCAATGATATTTTAATTTACTACATAGACCTAGGTTCGTAAATTTAATGAACTTTGGCATAAAATCAGTGGCTAAAGAATATAAACACAACCATAATATGAAATTACTAGTTCAAATAAGATTGGGTTACAATGTAATTATCTAAATAAATATCCAAATCAAACAGAAATGCATTTAAGCGCAATGCTGATAGAAATTGAGATCCATCACTTAAAAAAGGCTATAAGATGCAGCACTATCAGCTAATTCAATTCACGCAAACTGATCTCCTGTGCAAAGCCTATGAACACAAACCAAGAGATAAAGGAACTAAAATCAACTAATCATTAAATTACCCTTGAGAAGTTATCATTTATGGCCTAATTTTCATTATTTGTTTTAAATTAAGATGCCTCATCCTTCATCAGAGTTTACTTCTGTATAAATAGGCCATCATCTATATGTCCTTTCTTCGCTATTACTTGAGTTACTGAGAACATGAGAAATGCTTAAGAGCTTTTACTTTGGTTTCTAATTTCATTGCAATGAGTATTCAACAATTTGATGTCTCAACCATTGAACATCAACAATTTTAAGATTTGCTCATTGGTACAATTTTCTTTTGTTTTCATTCAATCTTCCAATCGGATTTAACTATCTATCACCATGACAAAAGAAAACAATACAAAAAACTACACATCTATTGATAATATGCCTAAACTATAAAGTAGGATACCTTGCAAAAGCTAAATAAGTGATGTGGTTGGCATCAACTAGCTACAACAAAAGCCTCATCTTCCAGCAATCACAAGCAAAGGAGAGAGCATTCCTTGTATTTCCTGCAGTGAGTGTTGTATCCTCAACTCCTCTTCAACCATACACTTGAGATTCTGCACATGGCGGCATAACTCCTCAGAAGATTGAAAATCTTTAGTTCGCATCTCAAGCACCCTCTTCGCCAGACCCATCAAAAACCTTGCATATCTCGGCTTTGTAGCATTTCTATGAAAAAATTGAAATAGCATGCCAAGCCCATTCACGTCAAGATTTGCAATACACTTTAAAAGCTTCTTCCTTGCAACAAGTTCTTCCATTACAGCCACAATGCTGCCTGGTCTCCTAGTGTTTAAAGCTGATAAAAGTGCATCTCTGTGCCTGAATTTCTTCAAGAGCATATCATGCTCCACCAATTTCACCTTTTTTGGCTTTTTCACCACGTGATCACCCTCTGAAGGCTTCTCACTCTGCCCACGTTGAAAATACCTATAATATGTAGGCCTTAGAACCCTCTTCTCTGTCTCCGGTAAAGACTGATCAATCTCACCAGTAAACTTGTCCAATGCCTCCTCTTTCAGCTTCTTCTTTCCTGCATAAATAACTCCATTTGATGTGCCAACCACTCTAGACAACCCCGAAGGAGAAAATCCGACTGACAACAATTGAGCTGGATATCTCACAGTGTGAGTGATTTTAAAAGCAGCAAAATCAAAAACTTTTAAATACCCATCAATGGATACGCTAAGAATTCTCGACTCTCCACGGAAGCCAGCGCCTTCGTTGCCAACTTTTCCCAGGCATAGTGAAGTGATTGTCTTATTGTGGGACTCCATCGTATGAATAAGTCTCCCTCCACCAATCACATCCCAAATCTTCAGTGAATTCCCGCCAGCAGTAGCAATGAGGCCACCGGAGGGAAGGAAGAGCACGCTCTCTACCGGGCTCCCATGCGTAAAAGTGGAAACTTGATTGGAATCTGGAGACATACGGACGTCCCAGACCTTAACGGAATGATCGTAAGAACCCGTGGCGATGACTTCGGCGGAGATCGGGGAGGGAGAGCACGCGCGGATGTAGTCGTGGTGGGCGGCAGGAAAGGAGAGAAGGGGTGATTCGGTGGAAACGTCCCAGTAGGTGAGGAGGGCATCGTCTCCAGCAGAGAAGAGGTGGAGCTTATCGGCAGCACGAGGGAAGCGGACGACATGAACAGGGCGGGAATGGGCGCGTAGACGGCGGAGTGCGTGGCCTGAGCTGAGGGGGTTGAAGACCTGGACAAGGCCGGACTCGCCGCCCGCAGCGAGGAGAGCGCCGTCGCAGCGAAAGGAGGGAGAGTAGGCGACGTCTGTGAAGGAGGAGATTGGGGAGTGGGCCTTGGGGGAGAGAGAGGCCCCGTCGAAGAGATGTAAGGCCGCGGAAGAGGCGGCTACGAGGTCAAAAGGAGGGCTGGGAGAAAATTCGAGCGAGGTGACAGGGAGGATGAGGCCGGAGGAAAGCTCGTGGTTCTTGTAGGAGCGCCAAAATTTGGATTCGGGTGTGAGAGGGTGGAATTTGCGGGAAGAGGGCTTGTGAGCTGATTCCACAGGGAAGAAGGGTTTCGATTGGTCCGCCATGTGGTTTGCTCTGCAGAGACACCGAGCTGCGGCGGGAGAAAGCTCCCGGTTAGGTTTTACGCTGAAGTCCTAACGGAAGGAACACCCTATATTACGTCGCGAATATCCCGCTCCATCAGCGTTATTCTTAAAAAATAAAATATTATTGGAGCACTACGTGTCTTGTTTAATTATTTATTTATTAAAAAATTCTTCGGTCTTATTTTATTTGGAGATGTCTTATTCGACATATTTCTCGTGTTATTTCAATTTTCACTATTTTATTAGAATAACATAGACTCAAATCAAGTAATGCGGTGTGAAATATTTCAATAACACTTCATTTTACACAAATAACGATGATGAAATATTCATATAACACAACGATTATTGCAATCGGAATGTAGCTCTACGTTCAGAGTCCTGCCGTAATATTTTTTCAAACTTTCATTGGGGTCTTTACATACATAAGCACAAAAATCTTGTGATGTAGTTTCATATTTCCCACCTAAACTTTCATTTTTACACGCAACGCTAACGCTTTTCTTTTTTATGTATCATATCGATTTAGAGCACCAAAGTTTAGAGTGCGTAAAAATGATTAAAGTGATACGTAAATTTATAAAAAAATAATTAAAGGGGATTAAAGACCAGGACAAGGGTTAAAAAAAAATACATCCTTTCATACATAAATAAAGTGATATGTATATAAAAAATGAATTTAAGGTGTTAAATATATAAATATATAGAAATTAAGTGCTATGTATATAAATCTTCCTTTTAATTCTTATATTTATAATATTTTATCTATAAATAAAAAATATATTTCACTTTTAAGAAAAAAATAATTGTGAAATTAAAAATTTGAGTGTTGTAAATGTCAAAATCAAAATGCAAGTATGTATATCTAAATACATATAAATGTGTGGCATGCATATAAACAACTCAAATAAAAAATAAAAATTACATAATTACCGCATAATTAGTATCCATTTATTTTCTTAACACTCAACATATTTTTATTTAAATTTGTAGCAGTTTACGAACATATGCATGAAAAAATATATTTTACTTTAAGAAGTAAATAACAATGATATTTTTTATGTGATATTAAAACATATGAGTAATAGGCATGTAAATATGAAAGCTTGTGTGTTAGATATATAAATATTTAAAAATCATGTGATATGTATGTAATAATGACTCCGAAAAAAATAATAAATTAAATCAAAGTTATTCCCTTGAATGGCTCGAGAGAATTTAGCCACTTTTATTTTAAATTTTGTTTATTGATTTAAATAATTAAATGATAATATAACATAATATATTACATTAATTTTTTGTGATAAATACATACATAGCACCCTAAGCATTGTTAAATTTTTTTATGTAAATCATTTATATATTTAAATATTCACATCAATCAAATAAAATTTTCCTTCAAAATTCATGTGTTAGGTTATTTGTTAGAATTATCATAAATAAGATAGTATAGAGCACATTATAAAACTACCTTAGATACAATTGGGATTCAACTCTTCCCAAAACAAAAGACCAAGTAGGATTACTTTGCACAAATTATATGTAGTCAAGCATGTGCTATTAAGCTTTAGTTTTATTTAGCAAAAAGTAAAAAAAAATTGTCAACTAAAATGATGGATCAATTCTAGTATAAACTAAATTTTGTTAGTGTACGTGCTAGTATATTGGGTTTAAAATCCTTGAGTTTCAGGAGCATCTATTATAAGCCCTAAATATTATAAGGCTCCTTTAATGATATAAATAGAATAAAAAAGATAATTATATTATTTTTCGTCTACGCCGTGCCATGACTTTTGTTAATTCTACTTTGCACTTAACTAATGTGAAAGAAGAACAGAGAAGTATGCTTTTGAGCATGAATTTGTTAATTGTTAGTCTCAAATCAAAATTAAAATACATTAAACAAGGCTCAAAATTAAATTAAAGCATCTAAAAATTATAATTGCATTTATTAAGATGTTGACACTCACTAAATCAATTCAAACCAATTTCTAATTAATATAAAACCCACTCAAATTATCATATACATTAATTGAAAATTTTAAATTCTTCAATGNCTTCAATAAAAAATATTTCTTCAAGAGGTATCATTTGTATTAAGTCTTCTAAGTCATTCCAGAATTTATCTTTAGACTCTATATCTAAACCTACTTAAGGAGCATAAGCACTTATAATATTAAAAATCTCAGTATCAATGATAATCTTAAGAACTATAATTCTATCTCCNGGTTATGTATGTAAAAACTAAGAATCTACCATCAAGAACCGCAATACGTCATGTAGGAGATATTACTAGATTGGCGAATGAATCAAATTGGAACAATCCCCTCAACCACAGAAATTCCTCTGCTCAATAGAGTCCAACTCGATCTCATTCGCTCCTTTTATAAGCAATTTCACCGCCCACTCTACAACCAAACCACGATCCTCGCTAGTCTTCAAACAACTTTGTAGCCTGCTATAAAAAATCTAATACCATGTTCCTCTGCCTCAAGAAGCTCAATAGCCACTATTAAAAATTAGAAGCAGGCCTTAACATTTATATTTACATGCGTATTACTTAAGTCTTTATAGCCATAAAAAATAACACCATCACGTTATTTTTAAAATGACTACACCTTTCATGCATGTTTATTACACAAATGTGTTACATTTGTGAATGGCAAACTTTGGTTGTTAGATACAAAGAATTGTGCGTGTAAATAAAATTTTCATAACATTATCGGCCCACAACCACCTCTCTGGTTCAAAGAAACTAAGCTAAAGCATACTTTCAAGCTTCTGACTTCAAAAAACGANCAGACGTTCCACCCTTAGTTTTCTTTAAAGCTTCCTCCACTTCTTTTTTACTAATGCGATGATAAAAATGAAACGTTTTATTATTATTAACTATATTAAGATCACTAAAGTCGATCGTACTTTCAAAAACCTCATTAAAAATTTTATGAAAATAACTCATCCACCTATGTTGAATATACTTTTATAAAAAAAACACTTTCTGATTTTCATCTTTAATACACTTTACTTGAGTTAAATCTTTACTTTTCTTTTCTCTTCGTTTGACTNTAGACGTTCCACCCTTAGTTTTCTTTAAAACTTCCTCTACTTATTTTTTACTAATGCGATGATAAAAATGAAACGTTTTATTATTATTAACTATATTAAGATCACTAAAGTCGATCGTACTTTCAAAAACCACATTAAAAATTTTATGAAAATAGCTCACCCACCTATGTTGAATATACTTTTATAAAAAAAATATTTTTTGATTTTCATCTTTAATACACTTTAATTGAGTTAAATCTTTACTTTTCTTTTCTCTTCGTTTGGCTAATTTATACATATATTTTTCACTCTACATAATTTTTAGCCTCATATATTGTTCTTTTAGACTCCCTGTGGGCCGTTTGTTATTTTTCTCAGTTCTNATTTATACATATATTTTTCACCCTACATAATTTTTAGCCTCATATATTGTTCTTTTAGACTCCCTGTGGGCCGTTTGTTATTTTTTCCAGTTCTCTAAGCTTTTACATTTAAACGAATTTTTATAACATAACTTCATATATTTTATCTTTTCTTGCACATTATTATTTCACCACCAACTATTTTTATTTAAAGAATTTTTTTTTTATTCTCCAAGTACATCTTTTGCTATTTGTTTAACAGTGTTTGTTATTTTATCCCACATAGCATTTGTTTCATCATAAACCTCCGAAATTTTGAAATCTTGAATTTTACTCATAAAAATAATTTTATTTATGTCATTTAGGTTCCCCATCTAATTCTACGATGATGAGTTCTAGTATTATTTATTTTATAACTCTTCATCTTAAAATTTAGAACTAATAAATGAGGTTGGGTACTTATAACCTCACGTAGCATGACCTTACAATCTTTAAAATCTCGATGATCTATTCTTCTCATAAGAAAATAATTAATTTGTGTTTTATTAGATCCATTATTATTAACAATAAGATGCTCATCCCTTTTCTTGAATAAAGTATTAGTAATAACAAAATCATACGTTAAATCAAAATCTAAAATAGCTTTACCTTATTCATTAGTCACTCCAAAACCGTAGCCACCATGAATATTTCTAAAATCTTCTATCACTCTATNTTTCCATTATTATAAGTAATAAGATGCTCATCCCTTTTCTTAAATAAAGTATTAGTAATAACAAAATCATACGTTAAATCAAAATCCAAAATAACTTTACCTTATTCATTAGTCACTCCAAAACCGTAGCCACCATGAATATTTCTAAAATCTTCTATCACTCTATCGACATGTCCATTTAAATCTCTTTCAATAAAAATTATTTCTTCAAGAGGTATCATTTGTATTAAGTCTTCTAATTCATTCCAGAATTTATCTTAGACTCTATATCTAAACCTACTTGAGGAGCATAAGCACTTATAATATTAAAAATCTCAGTATCAATGATAATCTTAAGAACTATAATTCTATCTCCAACTCTATTAATTTTTACAACATTATCTTTCAAAATCTTATCTATAATTACACCTACACGACCCTTACCAGAATACCAAAGTTTAAAANGACCCTTACCAGAATACCAAAGTTTAAAACCTAAGTTATCAATCTCCTTAGCCTTTTCTCCAACCCACCTTAGTTTTTTCAAATACATAAAGTGTTAATCTTTCTATGAATCATAATATCAACTAATTTCATTAATTTACCATTGAGAGTACATATATTCCAATATCATATCCTAACAATGATTTCATTAGTTTTATGTATTTACATAAATAATACTTAAACTTCGATTTTTACATCTATACCTTCCAAACCTTTCATATCACATTAAAAACACCACCATTTTAACTTTTAAAAGGTGAAATACACATTTTCATGCATAGGTAATGTTATATGTATGTAAAATTAAAGTTTAGGTGTTAGAAAGTACATGGACAAGATCAAGCATCGTGTTTCCTTATCCTTTTCTTTCTTTTTTTTTTAACTACCTTCCACTTTAAGCTTCAGCAGCCAGAACAAAAATACATGCCTTCCTATTAGCATAATCCTTGGAAAATATAGTCTGGGTGGCACAAAGATGTTTAATAACCCACTTAATATAAAAATATACCACCTGACTTTAAGGATTTCAAATTCAATATGTATGTGTTTTAAATTCTAATAACTAACCCCATCCTCTATTTATAATCCATAAAATTATTTGGATAGACTTCTCTGTCTAAGAAAAAGAAAACTAAAAATTACACAAGCCAAACAAATTCTAG
>JXCR01127727.1:21687-42994 GCA_002079205.1 Phalaenopsis hybrid cultivar
CTAAAGTTTCTTGACTGAACTTGACTCCGCAAGACTCTAAAAACACTCATAATCACTAAACACACACTATAGTGGCCACCGACCCCTAATGGTGGTCTAAACTACCCAAAATCAACTCTTTTTCTCCTCTCTTAGACGTGTAGAAATGTCTTCTATATATAGAGCTTTAAAAATATTCAAGAGTCACTTGAGGCATCTTTTCAAAATTCATCCAAATTCAATGTATCCTGGCCTAACCGTTTCTGGAGCCTAAGAGCCCAACCGTCGCACCTAGGCGCCAGCCATCCAAACTCATTGGTGTCTTGCGCCAGTTCATATTTTCTATCCTTTGGCTTCATTTGACCCATTTTTGCTCCATTTTTGCTCTCTTTGCTCTTAAAATCCATTTCTTGTACCTGAAATAAAAAACACGCAAAATAACTTTCATTAAAGCGCAATATCCTTAAAAATGAGCATGAAATACATAATAAAAATAGGTAATTTTGAAGTGTGTCAATTCCCTCAAACTTAAATGTTACTTGTTCTCAAGTAACCATTGCATCATGTAAATAAAATATAATAGCTTATAGTAGTGGGTTTCACTTAAGGAATTTTATAGTTTTGTCCTATAAATGTGATAGAAAAATTTTTAGAAAATTTTTTAATAACTCAGGTTAAAATTAAAATATAAGGTTATTCAGTAATCAAGTTATGAATTTTGATTTTCTATTTATTTCAAAAATAACTATAATTTATCACATTAAGGAATTTTATAAAAATTAAAAGAAAAGAATTATATGAGAACTCTACTAGTAAAAAAAAACTAATACTTTTAAAAGTTAAGAATAAGTTTAGAAGTGTCAATAAGTTTTTTTCCTCAGGATAATTCAAGTGAAGTCAATTTTTAATTAGACATCTTCTCAAGCTTCTCCCCACATGTTTTCATTTTTGTTCTTCTTTTTCTTTTGATTTTGCTTTTCTTTTTCTTTCAAGATCATTTTCATTCCTTACATTTGTTCTCTTTTTCATGTGAGGATTACTATATCTAGGTAGTCTTTAATGATTTTGAGCTTAACTAAACTTTTCCTAAAGTTAAAAACTTCTCACATTTCTTTAGTTAAAAATGTGTATTAGGGCAGTATGATTTTTCATAGAGTCTCTAATTTTTTTTTAAAGTGTAACTCTAAAATATTTAGTGTTTCAAAAATACAATTTTTCTCACTCTGAATTGTAAAAGCATATTCTTAGACTTTATACTAAATATCTTAATTTTAGGATTACCCTTTCTTACTGAAAACTTTTACTTAAGTCTACTATAACATTTATAAAATCAAAAATATAATAATCTAAATTTAACACCACATACCACATGTTAAGTTAAAATAATTTTTAAAAATATAGTTTATTAAAGACAAATAAAGTTTTGTTTTACAAAAGATTTTTCTCCCTCCTCCAAACTTGAATTTTTAAATAGTATAAAATACTAAAGTATATAACAAGCATGAAGAAAGAGAAAAATTTTTAAGTTCTAAATAGGAGAATAGTGCAGGTACAAGTAGAAAGATAGGTGTTGAGTAGTGTAAATCTTAAATCAACATGTATAGCTTGAAAATTGCAAAGTAAAAGACTATACAAACACACATGCAATACTAAATAAACAAAAGCAAGAGTAACATTAATGCAATAAAATAAGAAGTGCAACTATATCAATCAAACACATAGACATATCAAATGTGGATAAATAGAGAAAATCCATATACGAGATTTACAACACAGAAAAGTAAATACCATCTAGTCCTCCTCCTCCCATCATCATCAGAAATGTCCTCATCCATCATCCTTCTATGCTCAAAAGGTGGGTAATGAGGATAATTGGGAAACTCAAAATTGTGATCACTACACATATAGCTCACTAAGGAAGTGTTGAAGCTGGCTTCATAATCACTCTTCCTTCTCATGTAAGGCTCTAGATGGTCCCAATGATCATCATTATCTTGAAGTTGACATTTCATCAAAAACATATTTGATTGAAATTTTATTATTTGATCTCACAGTTCTTCTAAAGTATAAGGAGGTGGAGAAGTAGCACTGGAGATGGAAGGTCTAGAGGTAGAAATAGATGGAATATCAGAAGTTGTCCCTCAAGATCTTCCATAAAAATCCACATTTGCCTTTCCAATAAGCTTTAGTGGCTTTAGTTTCTCCTCATAATTCTCATATCTCACTTTAGATCCTTTGTAGATAGTAAAGATAAGGGAAGGGAAACCCAAACCTGCAGAAGAAATAGTTCTAGTGGAGTGGTAAATGACTTTGAAGATGAGAGAGTGTCGGCACTAAAAAGTTGGGAGTTGTTAAGTTGTCGGCTGCTAGGATTGATATCCTAACACCCATTTTAATTTAATTTAATATATATAATTTGGAAAAAATAGTATTTTGGATTTTGGAAAATACAAGATCAGACCGATCTCATATCCCAAGTAGTTTAAATAAATGAGCTTAATACCGCAAATAATGTATCCATCCCAAAGGATAGACATGCCACTTATTAATAAAACTTGATTAAATAAACTAAAGATTATATGACATCTGTTTGATCTGCAAAATCATTTTTATTATAAGCCGACAAGTTCTCCTCTTTAATATGAAAATTTAAATAGGTTTTATTTTAAGCTAGGTTCAGAAATGCTTCCTATAAGGGCAATCCTCTATAGTTAATTACATCTTAGACAACCGAAGTCACATAAGAAAACTCTCGATAAAAATCAAGGGGTATTATCTTGAAAGAGTTCAAAGAGATAGGACTTTACAATGAGATTGGACAAAGAGGTGTGAAAGGGGAATGACTCACGTTTGGAACATTTTATTGTGGAATCTAAAGAATGAAAGACTAGGGAATGTCGCAGATCTCGCGGAGAACCTCGATGACTTCCCAAACTATCCTATGGTTTGACTTTAATTTAGAGGAGAATTATTTAAGTGTTTCATCTTGCCAATTTTATTAATTAGAGCTTATATTCATGTGAAACGATCACACAAATAACCTGAAAGATATGAGGATTTAGGTTGTGACAAACGACAACCTCAAAATCCTAAGACGAGTTAGGGCTTATATTGTATAGCACAACCATACGAAGACCTTAAGAAAAGCTGAGGATTTATGTTGCATAAGCAAACAACCTCAAAATCCTATGGATTTTTGTTTAATTATAAGGGGTGGTTTAGATGGTGTAGACATGTTTTGCTGTTGAAGATGGTTGTGCTGCCCTCAATGTTAGCTCCAAGATCCTCGTCACGATAAGTTTAGGTTTTTTAATGTGTCAAGTTATGATGTCAAATCAAATGTCCGTATGGTTATGATTATTTAAGTATTATGGAGCATATTAAAGTTGATTAGAGCGACACTAGTTAGGATCGTACGGTTCCCTCATTTTGGTACCACTACTTTCTATCGAATTCACTTAGTCCAACTGAATTTACTAAACTCAATTTGATGAGTTCCATATTTTCACATTGACACTGGGAAATCTTGTTAGCAACCGTAGGTTACCTCCTTTGAGGGATTCATGATCATCCAATAGAGACATCTTAGTTTAGTTGTAATTATTATTTTGTGGTGTTTGTGATTAAATTTTGAGTTGTCTTATATTTTCAATATTGTGGGAATGAATTTTATCTTGATTGATTTTAGTTTTGATTTTAGTTTCAATTTGTGGTTATCCTAAAAGTTTTAATTTTGACATGCAGGGTGACATTGTTATTTAGCAATGCAATTTTATAAGTAAAAAGTGCAGAAAGGAAAAATATAAGAAAGGAAAGTACTGTAAGCTGTAAAAGCGTACCTGTTAAGTCTTCTCGTTCCTCCACCTGAAAGTTTAGTACTTGCAAGGAATATATATATATATATATATTATTTTACAGGAATTCAAACATGCTTATAAAGAAAGTAGAAAATACAAGTTTGAGGTGGTCTACTAGATCCTATGTCATATCTTAGTGGGTCTGAATTTTGAGGATGATTTCATAAAACAAATCATAATAAGTCCAGGTGTACTTCAAGATTTTCAAAAGATCATGAAGAAGTCTCAGGAATTACCCTAGACATTTCATAGTCCCAATAATTATCTTGAGTTCATTTTGGTCTTATTATGTTTATTGTATGGTTCATCTAGTTCATATCCTTATGCTTAATGAATTATGATGTTTTGATTATCTCTTAAGTGGGGTAATCATCACTTGATATCTCACTTATGAATTATATAGAGAGAGACCCTTGGGGACAATTTGACTTAATTAAGGAATTTAATTAACTTGATTTTTAAAGAATGAGCTTGTAGTGTTTTGAAATGTTTTAAATTAAATATAAGTTATTTTCCAAACCTCATTAGATAACATTTTGATTAAGCCTAGTTCACCACAAGCCCTTAAGATTTACTGTGTAGATTTACAATTTCAAGAAAAAGGATTTCTTTAATGTTTATATTTATAATCATAATCATTATCATGAATCATCTCAAAACCATTAGTTGGGAATTAAAATTAATGAGTTATGATCCTCCAAAATCAAACCCCTTACCTTAGTATCTTTTTATTTAAATATTCTTCTAAATTTCATTAATTTTGAAAATACAAATTTGAACTTTAGAAGATCAAAGTGAAATTGGTTACTACCATTTATCTCTTCCATATTTTAGTCATCAAAATATATAAATTAAGATTATTTTTTGCCCATTTAGCCCTTTGGTTAAGCTTAAATATTAATTAAGCATTAAATTCTAAAAGTTGCCCTTTTGTCCCTAAGGCCTTAATACCCCATAATTCATAAAATTAGACTTAATGACTTGAAAATTATATGGTACCTCACTTATGGGTTAATTAAAACATCAGAAGAGAAAATGTGATTTTTTTTAAATTTATTTAATTTTTATAATTATTTTTAACGCAAAAATAAGGATTTTAAATGAAAATTTAATAACTCAACCAAAACAAAACCTCTGTCCTTAAGAAAATTATTGGAGGTTCAACTAAGTTACATAACAACTTGGACCAATTTTCATGATTTTTAGAGATTTAATTTAATGATTAAAAATATTTGTTTGTTTTTAGCATTGATTAAATATAAAATATTATTTAAGTGGAAAATTAAGTTTTATATTTTTATTAAATCTCTTTAAGTCCAAGAAACCTAAACAAATAAATTTCATATTTTTGTGATTTATGTTTTAATCTCTGAAATTATTTTAGTGAAAAATTAGAGAAAATTCATTTTGAGCATTTAGAAATTAATATCTTGACATAGAAAATTAGGAAAATTATTTTAATTGGTTCTAGGTGATCAGTAAGTCAAATGTGATATTTTAGTGTGTTTTTAAAATTTTGCAATTTTTATGATTTAATTTTTAGTTATTTAAATGCTTAAAAATAGCTGAAAAATAAAGTGTGTATTTTATTTCTAATTTTATTTTCCTTAGGTTCCTTTGGTCTTAAGGAGCTCCCAAAATCAATTTGGTATTTTTTTAGTTTTATTTTAATTATTAAAATTATATTAATGCCAAAAGTGTGATTTCACTTAACTAATCCATTTGTGTGACCAAATTAACTCCAATTGACTTGAAATTTTTATGGGGAGCTCCTCTAACATTAAATTACATTGTGGAATAATTTTTATGTCCTTTACATTTATAATTACTCCAAATTAAATTTCTTTTCATTTTTAGGGTTAGTGACAATTAAGGTTATTTTTAATGAGTTAAATTAAGTTTATATTTTCCTTGGATCCTCTGACCACTATGAACCTACCAAAATAAGTGTTATATTTTTATGATGAGTATTTTAATTATTATAATTTTTATACCAAAACAGGGACCATTAACTTGAAAATTAGATATCTCTAGTTAGAAAGGCCCCATGACCCTTGAAAATCAGGGGAGATGTCTAACAATAGAGACATGAAAAGCACCATGCTCCCATACCATGGTGAAATGTCTATGAAAATGGAGAATCAAAATAAGAAAAATAATATTTAATTAATTAAAATTTTACATGCATCAAATGGACATGAAAATATTTCCACATTGTTCTCATCTGTTCACTGAGCAAGAGAATATTTTTATTTTATTTTTTGTGATTTTTCTACACAAAGATATGAATTTTTGAAGTTCTAGGGGTTTAAATAAATAGGAAAATGCCCTATTATTCTACTTATCCACGCGGCGCCACGCAATCTTACAAGGCTCCGAAGCTCCACGTGGCGCACTTCCATTTGATGTCGTCGTCCACTTGACAACCCTGTCAGACCGCCTTTTCGCTCCGTCCACTCGTCAAACTCAATCACAGCCGTCCTTTTGATACACGTTCGATCCAATGACGCTTCATCATCATCCTAAATGGACTGAACCCACGAGCCCGTCCACCTTAGAACCCTAATATCTCGAGCTACACTTGACTAAATCACTTCGGGTTTGATTTTATGGACTCGTCTATGTGAGACAAATGTATCATACGACTAACCTACCATGAAATCGATTCTAGGCTCATGGAGAATCAAAATAAGCTCGGGATGGGGGAAAAATATTATATCTTAATCTAAGAAGCGAAGCCTTGATTGGTTGCTTGGAGAAGCTTCATGGAGGTCTAAAGAGCTTGAGGATGAAGCCTCTGGTCGTGGTGAATTGTCTAGAACCAAGTTCGACCAAGGCTGATTTTGGGTGTTAGTCAAAGTCCACCATAGGGTGCTCTGGTGATGGGGCTTTTGTGGGGGATCATCTTCTGTCAATCTGGGGGTGGTTGATACACCTAAAATATATAGTATTTTTAGACACATTTTTATACATATTTTTGAGAAATTGCGCTTTATTGAAAGGTATTTTTGTGTTTTTCTTGCAGATAAAAGTAAAAATGGAAAAAATGCTTAAAGGAGTGAAAAATGATCAAATTTAGAGCAAAAATGTGAAAAATTGTGCAAAAGAGTTTTCGCGCCTGAGCGTCAAATCCGATGCTTAAGCGCCAGTTAAATAGAGAAGGTCGCACCTAAGCACTGAGAACCCGCGCTTAAGCGCTAGTGGCAGTTACTAGATGAGTAAAATCGATTTTCACAAATTTCAAAGAGGTTTTTAAGGCATCCATTGGCTTAATAAGTGGTTGTAACCACCATGGATGAAAATTATCATGAAAGGATGCGTCTCTTAGGCAAATACATCGAATGAAGACACATTTTGAAGAGATCCTAAAGAACCTCTTAGAAAACTATAAAAGAAAGAAGAGAAGACTTAGAAAAGAGTCTTGAAAAACATTGGCAAGTCTTGAAAGTTCTTCTCTGGGGAGTTAGTTTGGAAAGATTTTCAGGAACCACTTTTTATTTATTTTATCCTTTGTGTTATCTTGTTTTGAGTGATTGTAAAAGAGAAGGGATTTAAAGAAAATTCAAGAGTTTGGTGGAGGACTTGAGATAAATTTTTATCTTTTTTTAAGACTACTTTTGATTTTAATCGAGACTTGTTGTTGGTTTGAAAATGATTTCTTCTTTTAAACTAAAGTGTGGTTTTATTTTCTCCGTGGATTCTGAGTAGTTTTCTTTATCTTTATTCTTAAAATGATAAGTAATTAAGTTTTGGATGGAAATTGTGGAGAGTATTGATCTTTAATATTGGAAAAAGTTGTGATGATTTAAATCCATGCACTTCATTTACTTCTTGATTTGGTCAATCCAGATGTTAAAATTTATTGTGAGAACATGTAAGAACCAAGTTGGTATTGTCTCAGTCAACAATTGGACAGAATCACATGAGGTTGTATGAATGAAAATGTAGTTCATATGATTGAGTGCAAATAAATAGGAAAATATTCATTGATGGGTGTAGAGTTAGAGGACTTTAAAGTGATAGGTTAAAGCCCCCAACTTGGTTAATTGTTTTAGATTCTGATACGAGAATGTTAGCCTCCAGGTGGAGGGAATCGAGAGAATTCTAGAGTGAGAGCTAACATCTTCCCTGCCTAGCTGGTCTTCAGAACTATTCAAGCTTTAAATTAGCCAATATTCTTTATAGCATCTTTAATAAGGGAAAAGAATATTATTACTCCTATTTGGCACAACACAATTTGCATACTTCCACAACAAAATTCTTATACTTATTACTAATTCATGATAAGAAGAAAAATATTTTCATATTAAGTACTTTTCTTCTACAAAAACTTTAGTTATCTTTTTAAGTTATTACTGTTTCGTTAAAATATCAAAAATACAAAAAATATTTAAATTTTAAATTTCTGCAAAAATCATTTTTAGTTTAAGTAATTATCTTTTTAAAATTAGAAAAATTTTTCTAAAAAGTGCATATTGCATAATCTTTCTTGTGAGTTCGATATTCATGTCTTAATCAAAAAGTCATATATTACTTAAAAACGATATGTATACTTACGTAGTATCCCAATATAAATATATATAAATTAAAAGTTAAATTCTTATTTTTCTTCAGATCAAGTTTTTGGTTTTGCTGCAAAATAAGGAAATATAAGTGAAAAATACCATCAGAATTATTGCTATACTGTGCATAAGCATTAAGTCGGGATCAATGGTGTGGGTGCAATCAATTTGAATTTAGTGAAGGTTTGAAAGATGTCCTGTTTTGGTCTCAAATTAGGGTTGGAAAATTAGCTTTGTTCAGGGGAGGAGAGGGCTGAGGAATGGTTGCATTGCACTTAGGAAGTTTTGAAGAAGCTCTGAAAGCAATTTGGTAGAGTCTCCCTAAGGAATTTCAAGCTCTCTTGGTTTGGCCAAGGAGGGTAAGCTTAAAAAGAGGGGGAAGGAGAGGCTACTAGGAGCAATTGGTGGACTCTTTAGGCTGCTTATGTGGATGTCAGCAAGATGCAAAAATCCAATTGGGATGAGATAGCTTGGATGGGTTTAATTTTTAATTTTAGTCATGGGGGAGCACTTGTCCATGGCTTTTCCAGTAGCCTAGGTGGCCGGCAGGCCAGGCTCAGGTCACTATCTGACTCAGGGAGGTCAGGACTTGGTTTTGGCGAAGTCAATTGAGGTTATGTCAATGTGTAAATCCATTGAATTAAAATAGTATGGAGAAAGGGATATTTTGGGTCAAATCATGGTTTGGGGTTGGGTTCGCCCCTTAAAGAAGGTTTGGGTGCTGAGGAGAATCAGGTGGCTCAGCTGAAGTGGTGTGGAGAGGTCTCCATCCAAAAGATTTTGGCTAAGCATGGGTTTAAGTCATTCATTAAAAGGGTTAAAAACCTTTTTAAAGAGGCTTAAAAGTGGCTTGGCCTCTTGCCATTAATAGCTTGATGATGTGGTAAGGCTCTCATGGCTTTTCTATGGCTTGGGAGTGGCTTCATAGCTTGCATTTGGCTTAGCTAATTTTCATGAGAAGTAATTTTTGAATTTATAAGACATTTTGATGGATTTTGGCATGATTCTTGATTTGGAATTTAGGACTTTAGGAATGATTTTAATCAAATGGATGATGAAGAGAGAATTGTCATATGGCCTTTGGATTTGGGCTTTGGAAATTAGATGTAGTGGGCTTGGGCTATTGAAATTAAGGTTGAATTTGGGCTAAAATTTAGGCTAATTGAATATTGAGTTTGGTGTAGAATATGTCATGAAGACTTTGAAAGAATTTCAAGTGATTTTGAATTGAATTGGAGGGCTAATTTAGTGGATTTAGGCATATGATCAAAATTGGGGACTTTTTGATTTGGGTAAAATTAGTCTTGCAATTTGGTTAAATTAAGCTTGAATTTTATTTATATTGGGATTGGGTATGCTGAATTTTGATTTAAAATTAAAATTGGGCAAGATTGGAGCTAGTTGGGCCAAAATTGGGGTTAATTTGGGGGCATTTGGGCCTTTAAGGGCAACTTGGGGCTTTTGGTCAAATTGGATTAAATTTGTCAAATTGGATCAAATTGATGATAAAAATTTGAAATTAGAAATATTTGGGAAGATTTTGGAATTTTCGGGAATTCTTGGTAATTTTGGGCAATTTTGGTGATTTTTGTGGATTTTGGTCAATTTAGGTAGTGGTCAGTGGTTTTAGATGATTTTTGGGCAAATTTGGGTATTTTGGGTAATTTTAGGATTTTTGGCAAAAATTATGATTGTAGGGGTATTTTGGTAATTTGGTAATTTTGGGCTAGAATGGGCAAGTCATGAAACCATTCCAAACCAATAGAAGCCATGTGAGGACTCATTTTGGATGCTCAATATGTTGGTTTTAACCCTCTTAGCCAAAGACTAGGGGCATAGGTTCATTCCTATGAGCTCTCCAAAAGGAGTCAGGAGACCAACTCAAGTGGTCTTAAGGTTTGGGGTATGTGAAAGAGTGTAGTGTGTGCCAATTAGCCCCACCAAAATCAGATCACCCAGGGTTAGTCCTAAGGTCTGACCATCATATAAAGGACTCCACTTGAGTTCCCCCATACTGACCCCACCTACTAATTGATAGACGTTAGGACCAATATGTGGAACTCCAAGCTGAGTGAATAAGAGTTTGGAATTTCTAATGGTGAGGGTTTCTTTTCTAGTCCTTTAGGAATAGTCAACAGGAAAGTCCTGTGGCTAGACCCTAGGCTATTAAAGAGGAAAAACTAAACCTCAACCAAAAATGAGGTCAACAGAGAGCCAAAATCAATTGGTTTCATCTTCTAAATGCAGTTGCTCAAGATGGCTCTCTCATGAGTCGCCTCACTTAAATGGTTTGAGGGTAGTAGTCATGCAGAAATAAAGTAGTGTCATGCCGTCAATGGGACATTAAGTGTAGAAGAAGAAAAGTTTACCTTGTGTTCATTCATGTCTTCTAGACTCCATGCCCATCAATAAGGTAAGAAATAATCTCATCTAGCTCAAACTTCAAAGGTTCAGATCATAAATAGTAGCAGTCTAGGTGTCGGCACTATTTTGGTTTGGGAGTTGTCCATGAGAAGCCGCCAGTCACCGGAATTGAAATTCTGTCACCCGCTTCGGAAGGACGTTTAATTTTAGAAAAATATGAAATCAAAATGACCTCATATTTTTCATAGTTTAAATGAAAGAGAACTATACCTCAAATCATGTATCTATCTCGAAGGATAAAAACAAGACTTGAGGGTGAGACTCAATCAAATAAACTAAGAAATGTATGATGTCCGTTTGGTCTGTGAAATCATTTAATTTGCCGACAATTTCTCCTATTTAATATGAAAAATTAAATAGGGTTTATATTAAGCTCGATTCGAAAAAAGCTTCCTATAAGGGCACCTAAGAAAACTCTCGATAAAAATCAGGAAATATTATCTTCAAGGATTTCAAAAGAATAGGACTTTTTCAACGAAATCGAACAAAGAGGTGTGAAAAAGGGAATTGTTCAAATTTGAAACATTTTATCATAAAATCCAAAGGAGGGAGAACTAGGGGATGTCATGGATCTCGGTGACTTTCCGGTCTATCCTATGGTTTGGCTTCAGTTTTGAGGAGAAATATTTAGGCATTTTATCCTGCCAATTTTATTTGTTAGGGGTTACATTTGTGTGAAACGATCACACAAATAACCTGAAAGATGTGAGGGTTTAAGTCGTGACAAACGATAACCTCAGAATCCCAAGACAAGTTAGGACTTATATTGTACGACATGGTTGTACACATGCCTAAAGATGGGGTGGGGATTTACGTTGCATAAGCAAACAACCTCAAAATCCTATGGCTTGGTTGTTTAATTCTAAGGAAGGAAGTTGGTTTAGCTGATGTAGACGTGTTTTACTGTTGAAGATGGCCGCACTGCCCACAATGCTAGCTCAAATCTCCTTTCTGTGACAAGTTTAAGTTTTCTAGGGTATCCAATATGATGTCAAATCAGGTGAACTTATGGTTGTAGTTCTTTAAATTTTATGGGTGATGTTAAAGTTGATTAAAGCGACGCCGGTTAGGATCCCACGGTTCCCTCGTTCCGGCACCACTATTTTATATTGGATTCATTTAGTCCAAATGAATTTACTAAACTCAACTTAATGAGTTCCATAATTGCATTTAGACCGTGGGAACCCTCGTTAGCAACCGTAGGTTACCTCCTCCGAGGGATTCCCGATCATCCAATAGAGACGTCTTAATGTTTGTGTGATGTTTGTGATTAAATTTTGAGTTGTTTTATATTTTGAATGTTGTGGCGGTGAACCGTGGGAAGCCTCGTTAGCAACCGTAGGTTTCCTCCTCCGAGGGATTCCCGATTATCCAATAGAGACGTCTTAATTTAGTTGAAGTTGTAGTTTTTTGAGGAATTCCCGATCATCCGATAGAGACATCTTAATTTAGTTGAAGTTGTAGTTTTGTGTGATGTGTGTGTCCTTGAGTTGTTTTATATTTTGAATGTTGTGGCGGTGCAATTGTTGTTTTATGATGTTTGTGATTAAATTTTGAGTTGTCTTATAATTTAAATGTTGTGGCGGTGAATTTTATCTTAGTTGATTTTAGTTTTTTGTTTTGGTTTTGGTTTTGTGGCTATCCTGACAGTTTTAATTTTCATGCAAGGTGACATCATTGTTTAGCACGCAAGTTTGTGTTAACATCAAAAGTATAATATGAAAGTACAAGAAAGACGATGCTGTAAACTGTAAAAGTGTACATGATGAGTCTTCTCGTTCCACCACCTAAAACTCAAAATGCATGTATGGCATTTTATATGAAGCAGGAAAGTAAAGTTTTGGCGACCTACCTAACCCTAGGTCATATCTTGGTAGGTCCCTATTAGTTTGATTAAGGATGACTTTTGTTAAGAAAAACATAAGCGCGAGGACAAGGTCACCAATCTTGAATGTCCTCGGGTGGACCAATTTGTCATGAGCTTCTACCATTTTTGCTTGATAAAGCTCCAAATATTGTTATGCTTCTAGTCATTTTCCTTCAAGACTTTCCAATTCCTCAAGTCTGAGTTTTGCACTTTCTTCTATTGTCAGTTGATTGGTGACAATGACTCTAAAAGACGACATCTAAACTTCTAGTGGTAGTACGACCTCAAACCTGTACATGAGCATGTAGGGTGTACACTGAGTGAGAGTTCTGAACATCGTCCGGTAGGCCCACAAAGCTTCTAGCAATTTATTTTGCCAATCTCTTTTGTTTTCTTCTAGTGTCTTTTTTAAAATCTATACCAATGTCTTGTTGAAGGCCTCAGCCAAACCAATTGCCATGGGATAGTATATTGTAGAGTATCTCCAGTCTACCCCATGTCGTTTGATGAAATTGTTGATTTTGGTGCTTTTAAAGGCTGTCCCATTATCAAAAATTATTATTCGCGGTACTCCGAAACGGTAGGCAATTTGGCTTTTGAAGAATTGAAGGATGTGCGATGACGTAACCTCTCATTACGGTACTATCTCTGCCCATTTGGAGAAGTAATCTGTGGCGGCGAGTATGAATCTGTGTCCTCTGGAAGTCGAAGGGTCTATCAAACCTATTATGTCTGTGCCCTAACACTCGAACGACCACGAGGCAACAGTTGAGTGTAGCACAATTGGAGGTTGGTGCAAGACCACCCCATGCACTTGAAACTGGTAACATCTTTTGGTTGTAGCCATGCAGTCAGACATCATTGCTGACCAATAATATCCGAGTCTCTTGATCTTCATTTTTATCTTCGGTCCTGATTGGTGAGCGCCACACAATCTGGCGTCTACTTATTTAACAATATTTTGTGCTTCTGTTTTGCTTAAACATTGTAGCCAAATCTTGTAGAATGATCTTCTGTAGAGTATGTCACCCACTAGAGCATAAGACATAACCCTTTTTATAATGTGATGTGCTTCAGAATTATCCTTTGACAACTTTGCAGTTCGCTAATATTCTATTAATGGCTTATGTCAATCTTCGTTGATGTCTGTAACCGCAACCATCATTTCTTTTCCTCTTACGAGCATATGTAGATTGTCGAGGTCAACTTGAGACAAAACTTGTCTTCCTTGTACTGTGATATCAATGGAATCCACCATGGGCAATACCAGCTTCTTAGCATGTTTTTCTAGAGCATCAGCATGGGCATTATCTCCCATAGGAAACCAGTAGAAAGTCACGTTGGGGATCTATTCCAGCATCTTCATGGTGTGCCGATGGTACTTTGTTAAACTTGGCTTTAAATTTTGTATTGTCTGGTGACTTGCTGGATGACGAGCTGAGAGTCGTCATAGATGGCAATATCTGTCATATCCATTGAGATTAATAACTCCAACCCGATAATTAACGCTTCATATCTGCTTCATTGTTGGTATATGGCTCTGTCAGATGGTATGAGAACCTCAACATACCCATATCTGGCATGATAAAGATCAAACCAATGCCTGCTTTGACTGGTATAACTGTTCCTGATCCTCTGTATTTTCTTACTGACGAAGCTCCGTCAAAGTACATCTCCCAGCGTTGTGCACTAGATAACTCAATTTGTAATACTTGCTCGTCTAGTAACTCATCATTAAAAGGGGACCCAGATGGAAGTGGGTGTGCAATGAGGAAGTCTGCTAAAATCTGTCCCTTGATAGCATGAAGGGGAAAAAAATTTATATCAAATTTCAATAAAATCAACGACCATCTTGCTAGACGTCTAGAGAGTTTTGGTTGGGTCATCAAATATTGCAACGGATTAACATTCAAGATTAGGGTAATCTTATGAGAAAGCATGTAATGTCTAAGCTTTTGGGCTACAAAAATCAAAACTAGACAATGCTTCTCAATAGGTGGTTACCTTATCTCCATCGGTACTAGGCGGCGACTCAAGTAGTAGAGTGCTTTTTCTTTACCCTCATCATTGACTTTGGCTAAGAGAGCTCCAAGAGAGTTGTATAAGGCTGCAATATAAAGTATCAAAGGTTTCCCTGCGATAGGGGCTACCAAAATAAGAGGTGTCATTAAATATTACTTAACATCCTCAAAGGCCAAATAGCATTTCTCTTCCTAAACAAATTTGGCATCCTTTTTAATTAATATCGAGAAGGGCTGACACCTACCTGAGATATTAGCAATAAAGCATCTCAGATATGCCAACTTTCCTTGGAAGGAATGTAGTTGCTTTAAGGTTTTAGATGGAGGCATTTCCAAGATAGCTTTAATCTTATCTATGTCGATCTCGATTCCCCGATGAAGGATAATGAATCTTAGAAACTTCCCAGAGGTAACGCCAAAGGTGCACTTTAAGGTATTCATTTTAAGGTGATATTGTTATAACATTTCGAACATAATCCTTAAATCATACAAATGGTCCATTTTTCACATGCTTTTGAAGAACAAATCATCCACGTAACATTCCACTTGATTGTGAATGAGATCATTAAAAATCTTCGTCATTACACGTTGATATGTCACTCCAGCATTCTTCAACCCAAATGGCATCACTGTGTAGCATTCTGAAGGTTGTAAGTGCTGCATCCTCTGGAGCCATCTTGATTTGGTTGTACCCCGACGATCTGTCCATGAAGGAGAAAATATCATGTGTCGAAGCGATGTCCACCATCATTTATGGTGTCAAAAATGGGAATTCATCTTTTGGACATGCTTTATTTAAATCTCGAAAATCAACACAAACACAGATTTGTCTATTTTTCTTCTTAACTGGCACAATGTTAGCTAATCATGTGGGGTATTGCTCTTCTTTTACAAAGTTAGAGTTTATTAACTTCTTCACTTCGGCTATGATCTGCTGTTCTATTTCGAGGTGCATTCTTCTAGGAGCTTGTTTTACTGGGGTCATATCTTTGTCCACCCTGAGTTTATGAACTGAAACCTCTGCTGACAGTCCTGACATTTCATCATAACTCCATGCAAAGAAATCTTTTAACTCTATCAACAGTTTGATCAATTCTAAAGATTCTTCATCGTTTAGTAGAGAACTTATAAATATAAGTCGGGGTCGTTCTTTAGTCTTGAGGTTAATTTTCTTCAATTCATCAATAGTTATTTTAATTTTTTCCTCAAATTATGGCAGAGCATCTTCTACTAGCTGATCAGTAGAGTCATCCTCCATATCGAGGCAATCCTCTCCTGATTCACTAGTAATGACCATGCAAAACTCTGAATCATTGACTGGTCCGACTGTACCAAATTTGATACCTTCTTTTGAGATGGGAGTTTGACTTTTAATATCTCATAATTTTTCAAAAATTTGTAATTTATCTTTTGGAATTTTTTTTGGCAAATGTCCATGTTGAATTAACTTTTGTACGCAAGGCAAAAAATAACCAAAAGGCAATTACATTAATTCATTAGAGTCAACATCCAATTTTACATGATTTTCAAGATTAGTAGAGGTAGAAGCACGATGAAACTTGAACGACTTTGAACCAGTGCTACGGACTTCCTTGACCTCTAAACTCTCATCCTTTTAAGGGAGAATTGGAGTAAGGATCATGGTGTTCACATAGTGGTTTATTCGATCACACATCGTCTCATATTCGTTCTACTCTGTATCTTCTAAAGATATCTCATACTGAGGTTTCTTCTATTTTGCCATCATTATTTCATCTTCAGAACTGTCTTCATTACCAATGTTGATGGTCGGCCTAGTCCGTTCAACAATTAAATTGGTTCTTCCTCGTCCCTGGCCTCAACCTCGAGTGCGCGGATTAAAAGGCCCCCACCAATTGGTTGCAAAAGAGTGGTGGAAGATTGCTGAAGCGGAGTTGAATGGCTTCCTCTTTGTGATTCATCCGAATCTTCACTTTTTTATCATAGTTTCACGAGAGAAGACAGTTTTCTTTGAAGGCGCATAGTAGGCGGCATCTTCATGAATACCAACTTCAAGCACTGAAAATTGTTGTAGATCTCCCTTGCTACAATGTTCTCGTCCTTCTTTGTAGTACTTGATGCTCTAATGTAGAGACAATGAAACCATGTTGTGTTCGTGAATCCATAGTCGGCCAAGCAGAGCGTTGAAAGAGGTCTTGGTGTTAATGATATGAAACTTAGCGGTTATCACTAGTTCTACAACCTTTGAAAGTAATGCAATCGATCCAAGGGCTCTCTCTCTCTTTTGGTTGAATCCTCTTAACATCATTTTATTGGTTGTAAGCTCTTGGGCTTCAATGTCCAAATAGGCCAATGTCTGTAGACTCATCAAGTTGAGTGATGCTCCAAGATCTACTAAAACTCTGGACAACACAAATCTACCAAAGTTAACGGAGATGTAGAGTGGACGATTGTGGTCGATAGTACCAAGCGGCAAATCATCATCTGTGAAGGTTACTCCAGACTATTCTTTCAATGAGCAAACTTCATCTGAGGATGTGCTGGCCAACTAGCCTAAACAAATCTCTGGGTCAAGAAAAGCTGTGACTAAAGACTCACTCATCTCCTTTGACAGGATCAGAACGTCGTAGATGCTTAATCTGGCCATCAACTTCCTAAGATGAGCTATCACATTTGTAATCAACTTTGTATGATCCTCCAATTTTTTCTTGATTATGTGTTTCTTCCGCTGGTGGAGGTGGAGGTAGCTCTTCTTGAGTGACTATTTGCTTTCTTTTATCTGTCGGAGCTTTTCTCGGAGGTAATACTCTCCTGCTCCTTAAGTTCATTTCTGTAATTTCTTCTTCCTGAGATATCATTGTCGAATCTTCCAGTGTTTCTTCTTTGTTGGAAAGATCTAATTTGATGGAAAGCGGTGCACCGTGACGCTCGAGGAATGGTTTATCACTCCCGGTGCTGTTATAAGCAGTATTGTCGATGTCTCCTTCGGTCTTATTAGCGAGTTCATCAGACTCAAATACAATTTGAGGATCATTTCAGAAATCAAGATCAAAGATAGATTGGTCATAATCAATTATGTTATCACCAAAAATAGTTAAAACGTAGTTGAAATCATAATCTTTATATTCATAAAACCCAGAAGGGGTAAAAAGATAATCATACAAAGTTAGGGGTTCAAGGATTTTCTTCCTTAAATCTGAGACAACCAATCTAGTAGAGGTAGCCCCTATCCTACCCCCCTGTGCTATCAGTCTTTGTGGTGGTGTTCTTCTTCTTCTTTGTCTTTGATGATGATGGATCTCCTGGTGAAATCTTCATCTTGGGCTTGGGAGGCTGAAGAATCTGAATGGAGGCTTGTTTTGAAGCGCTCTGAATCTGGTTCAATATTTTCTTGGATGATTTTCTCAAGACTGTACTTCATCCGTATTTTCCAGTATACGAGTCAATCGGAGAGATTGGCTCAGCCAAAATCATATTTATCGAACCTTTTTCAGGTTCTTTTAAATATTCTTTTGGGATCATTATATTCCATTATTTAAGGTTTCTCTCGAGCCAATCCTTGAAGATGAAACAATCTTCTATAGTGTGCTCTAATAATCTGTGATACGGGCAATAATTTGGTTGAACTTTCTTTTCGACCTCTTCGGGTTTCTTTTGATCTGGTAATCTGAATTCAGGGTTCTTCATCAGACTTCTGGACATTTTGGGTACGACTTTGTCTTTTAAGGAATATACCACTTTCCTACATTCTATAATGGTCATTTTCTAATTCTCTGATTGGTATGATCCTCCCTGACACAGTTGTTGGCTATACTAGCCATACTGTTGTGTTTGTTTTTTAGTGTGATGTGAAGAGAATTTTCTACATGTATCTTCATTGGTTGTTTTCCTTTATCAACCACTATTCCAGACTTTTTTTAAAATATTTTGGTTACCTTAGATTTCTCATGAGAATCCATATGTTTAATTTCTTCTTAAAGACTGCTGGTTTTACTGAGTAGCTTCTTGAAGGATTTAATGGTGAGTCCCTTAAGCATGAAGCTACTGGCCCATTGATGCTTTTGAGTAAGATCTCAATTGCGTGATTTTCCTGTAGCTGAGGTTCACATTTCATGCTAAGGTTTCTTCACTTAAAGATGTAATCCACTAAAATCTTGTTGGGTTTTTGCTTCTCCATCATGACATCTTCAATAGACACATGATGTTGCGCTCCGGTAAATCTTTTCACGAATAATTGTTCCAGCTCATCGAATGTTTTAACTGATCCATTGGGCAAATCGACATACTAATCGAAAGCAATCCCAGACAGGTGCTGACAAACTGTTGGAAGAGTAAGGCTTGGTTATCTCTTGTGTTGCTACAACCGGCTAAAAAATGTGCTATGTGCTGTCTAGGATTTCCAGTCCCGTCATATATCTTAAAGTTTGGGGACACAAAACCTTTAGGGAAGGGTACAATATTGAATACTTCTGGGTAAGGTCTACCTTTTGAAACCAATTCACCACCCTTAGATATGGCGCTTGATGGAGAATCCTTCTTTGGTTGCTCATCCCTGTTTGCTGAAGCAACTTCCTTCTTTCATCTATGATATGTATAAGCTCTGGTTGGTTGACCTCTGGAGAGGCTAACTGTGGTACTTGAGATTGTCCTTGAATTGTGGCCATGGTGGCCATGGCTGCGGCCATCTCTTTTATCCTTTTCTCAAGTTGCCTGACTTGCTCCTCCCTTAGGAGGATAGCCCTAAGCAGCTCATCTATGGTGTTCTCTTCAACGAGAGGTTGAGCCTCGCGCACAGATGTAGCGGCTCTGGTTTCAATGACATGAAAATTCATTAAATCTTCTTTGAGGTAATCATTGAAGTCAAAATCTTCATCATTGTCCATAGAAACTCCATGTTCTCGAGCCAACTCGAAAATCTCGACCCTGAGCTTTTCGAGCTTTTCCTCAATTATTGATTTCTGGATTGTCTCAAAATTTGGAGGACCCTGTTGGACCTCCTCCACTTGTTCTTCCTTCTCGCTGACAATTGCTGCGATGATATTTCAGACCCTGACTTCATTCTGTGATCTCAGCCTGCGGGCTTGCTGAACTGTATCGGTATGGAAACCTTGGGTATCCATACCCTTTTCTTTGATGGTGATGCCTTGAGATGGAGTTTCTCGATAGTAACATCGATATGTTGAAGAGAAGTATGTGACCACGACTTTATATATGCTTAAAAATATAAGTATTTAATATTGCTGCTAAAAGATTTAATTCCTCGTGACTTTATATATGCTTAAAAATACAAGTATTTAATACTGCTGCTAGAAGATTTAATTCCTCAGCAATTGCACTAAAACTTAATAACTGTTATAGATTTGATACGTATGGACGTAATAAATATTCAATAATTGTAAAGTCACACTTATCAATGCAAGTATACGTATAGTTCAAGTACTATAGGGCTCTAATGGAGTCCTAGATATCGATCCCACATGGAGTAATATTAGAACTACGAACTAAGATTTTAGAAAAACAATACTTTAATCACAACAATGAACTTCAATTTGCTTATCTATTACTAATAGGCAATTTAAAAAAAGATGTAATTTTAATAACTATTAGATAACTAATTATACTAATGAAGGTTCGAAAGTGATATTCAATATATAAGAAAGCATCCTTCTCCTTGTCAAGAAATTATAGTGAATGGATAAAGTGAATTAGTTCAAATGTATATTGTGTCAAATAGGAGCATACCTATTCTTTACCCTTGGGTCCAGGCATAAAGAACATTGGAATCATTCTCCTTGTCAAGAAATTATAGTGAATGGATAAAGTGAATCAGTTCAAATTATATTGCGCCAAATAGGAGCATACCTATTCTTTACCCTTTGGTCCGGGCATAAAAAACATTGACTAATCATTTGGTCCAGGCATAAAGAACATTGACTAATCCTATGCTTGGTTACTGATTCTGCGGCTAAATATTCTTTACCCTTTGGTCCAAGCATAAAGAACATTGACTAATCCTATAAATAGGAGCATACCTATTCTTTACCCTTTGGTCCAAACATAAAGAGCATTGACTAATCATACGCTTGTTTACTGAATTTGCGATTAGGCTGAAAGGATACCGATTCTCACTTCAGAGCTCCCACGTTCCCCTCGCATGAGGGCTAACATCTACACTTCAGCACCCAAACAATAGGANAGTTGGTATTGTCTCAGTCAACAATTGGACAGAATCACATGAGGTTGTATGAATGAAAATGTAGTTCATATGATTGAGTGCAAATAAATAGGAAAATATTCATTGATGGGTGTAGAGTTTTATTATTGAGTGCAAATAAATAGGGAAATATTCATTGATGGGTGTAGAGTTAGAGGACTTTAAAGTTAGGTTAAAGCCCCCAAAATTGTTTTAGATTCTGATACGAGAATGTTAGCCTCCAGGTGGAGGGAATCGAGAGAATTCTAGAGTGAGAGCTAACATCTTCCCTGCCTAGCTGGTCTTCAGAACTATTCAAGCTTTAAATTAGCCAATATTCTTTATAGCATCTTTAATAAGGGAAAAGAATATTATTACTCCTATTTGGCACAACACAATTTGCATACTTCCACAACAAAATTCTT
>JXCR01127730.1:0-20652 GCA_002079205.1 Phalaenopsis hybrid cultivar
TATATATATATATGTGTGTGTGTGTGTGTGTGTGTGTGTGTGTGTTTGATTTAATAAAGATGTATAAATCTAATATTCCATAATGTCAAAGTTGAATTTTTCTATGCAAGTGTATACCTATCGCTCAAGGAATATAGGGCTCTAATGGAGTCCTAGTTATCAGTCCCACAGAGAGAAATAGAATACTACGGACTAATGCTTAATAAAAAGTAATACTACAACTACAACAACGACGTTCAATTTGCTTATCTGTCACTAATAGGCAATTGAAATAAGTAGATAATTTGGATAACTAATAAATAATTATTGATAGAAAGTAGGGTTTAGTTTGTGATATTCAATATATAAGAAAGCATCCTTCTCCTTGTCAAGAAATTATAGTGAATGGAGGTTTAATTTGTGATATTCAATATCTAAGAAAGCATCCTTCTCCTTGTCAAGAAATTATATTGAATGGATTGAGGTTTTTAATGTGATATTCAATATATAAGAAAACATCCTTCTCCTTGTCAAGAAATTATAGTGAATGGACTGTGATATTCAATATATAAGAAATCATCCTTCTCCTTGTCAAGAAATTATAGTGAATGGATAAGTGAATTAGTTCAAATGTATATTGTGTCAAATAGGAGCATACCTATTCTTTACCCTTGGGTCCAGGCATAAAGAACATTGACAAATAGGAGCATATCTATTCTTTACCCTTTGGTCCAGACATAAAGAACATTGACTAACCCTATGCTTGGTTACTGATTCTGCGGCTAGGCTAGGAGGATACCGGCTCTCACTTCGGAGCTCCCANCTTGAACTGATCCGGATAGGTGACTTCTTTCGAGACCTTCCCAACCTCAAGTTATACGATGTATTGGTATGCTCACCTTTTTGCATTTTGTCCCCTTTCTGATTGAGTGTCTCATTATTGTATCCTTCAATCTTCTTTGGTTGGCTATGATTTTAGTGGCTTAGTTCAGACAACATCACTCGGTTAAATAAATAAGCCTTATGATAATGTGTCAGTGGGCTCTCCCACCTCGTGCTCTTCGNTCTTCAATATTTGAGGAAACGGTGGTGGAGGTTTTTCCACAGTAATTTTCATTGGTGTAAATGGATGCTTCAGTCTTTGAGGAAATGGTGGTGGAGGTTTTTCCACGGTAACTTTCATTGGTGTAAATGGATACTCTAAATTAGGTATTCATGATCTTTTTCTTTATGATATCCACTTTCTCTTTTTCAGTTTCCGTTTCTTTTTGCACCCTTGTTTCCAATTCTTTTCCACTTCGTAATTGTATCGCTTTGATTTTGAATATCCACTTTCTCTTTTACAGTTTCTATTTCTTGTTGCACTCTTGTCTCTAATTATTTTCCTCTTTGTAATTGAATCGCTTTAATTTGCTCTTTTCCTTGATCTTTAGGATTTGGTTCCACAACACTTGGAAAAGTTCCTGATGTTCGGTTACTAAGCGCAGTAGCGATACGCCCTATTTGGTTCTCAATATTCTTAATAGAAGCCCCTTGATGTTGTAATTGATTTCCTTGAATCTGTAATTGATTTCCTTCATTCTGTAATTGTTGACCCATGTTCAATTTCAGCTCTTCCATAGATAACTTTTTCTCCTTAATTTGAGTATTATTGTTAAATCCTTGAGGATAAGAAGGTCTATAGTCAATATTTCCTTGATTGGAAGAAAGTCCTAATGGGTTTACTGAGTTGTTTGCCCATTGTTGATTTGTAGAAGAATTGTTATTCCAATTAAAATTTGGATGATTCTTCCAACCTGGGTTATAATAGTTTGAATATGGGTTGTTGGGTCTATTAATAGCATTCAAGGTTTCATATGAAGGTTGAACATCCACAAATTGCCCAGATGAATTTTCTTCTATCATAGGAGGTGTTGAAGAATAATTCATCCCATAATGATTTAATTTCTTTGGTATTGCAGCAATCTACGAAGCTAACATAGATATTGCATCAGAATCATGGATACTAGCTACTGTTTTAGGATTTACCCGTTCAGAGGGCCATTGAAAATTGTTGGTAGCCATTTCTTCTATTAATGAATAAGCCTCATCAAAAGGTTTTGACATTAAAGAACCACCAGTCGCAGCATCTATAATCAATCTAAGAGATCCCACTAATCCATTATAAAAGGTTTGAAATACTAACCAATCTGGTAACGAATGATGAGGGCATTTCCTAAGAAGATCTTTAAATCTCTCCCAAGCTTGTATGTTGACTTTCCATCAATCTGACAGAATGATGTTATGTCATTTCTAAGTTTAGCAGTTTCGGATGGAGGGAAATATTTGGATAGAAATTTCTGTGAAAGTTGGATCTTTAAATCTCTCCCAAGCTTCATATATTGACTCTCCATCAATCTGACAGAACGATGTTGTCATTTATAAGTTTAGCAGTTTTGGATGGAGGGAAATATTTGGATAGAACTTTCTGTGAAAGTTCTCCCAGTTTAGCAGTTTTGGGTGGAGGGAAATATTTGGATATAAATTTCTGTGAAAGTGATGTTATGTCATTTCTAAGTTTAGCAGTTTTTTATGGAGAGAAATATTTGGATAGAAATTTCTGTGAAAGTTCTCCCCAAGTTCTAATAGATCCAAGGAAATATTTGGATAGAAATTTTTGTGAAAGTTCTCCCCAAGTTCTAATAGATCCTGGTGTTCTCCCCAAATTCTAATAGATCCAGCTGCTAACGAATTTAACCACATCTTAGCCTTATCCCTAAGTGAAAAAATGAAAGTTCTCCCGAAGTTCTAATAGATCCTGGTGCTAACAAATTTAACCACATCTTAGCCTTTGATGTTATGTTATTTCTAAGTTTAGCAGTTTTGGATGGAGGGAAATATTTGGATAGAAATTTCTGTGAAAGGTCATTTTTAGTTTAGCAGTTTTGGATGGAGGGAAATATTTGGATAGAAATTTCTGTGACAGTTCTCCCCGAAGTTCTAATAGATCCTGGTGCTAATAAGCTTCATATATTGACTCTCCATCAATTTGATAGAACGATGTTATGTCATTTCTACAGCTTTGGATGGAGGGAAATATTTGGATAGAAATTTCTGTGAAAGTTCTCCCCAAGTTCTAATACCTTGGATGGAGGGAAATATTTGGATAGAAATTTTTGTGACAGTTCTCTCCAAGTTCTAATAGTTATATATTGACTCTCCATCAATCTGACAGAATGATGTTATGTCATTTCTAAGTTTAGCAGTTTTGGATGGAGGGAAATATTTGGACTGACAGAACGATGTTATGTCATTTCTAAGTTTAGCAGTTTTGGATGAAGGGAAATATTTGGATAGAAAAACGATGTTATGTCATTTCTTAGTTTAGCAGTTTTGGAAAGGGAAATATTTGGATAGAAATTTGTTCTCCCCAAATTCTAATAGATCCAGCTGCTAACGAATTTAACCACATCTTAGCCTTATCCCTAAGTGAAAAATTGACAGTTCTCCCCAAGTTCTAATAGATCCAGGTGCTAACGAGTTTAACCACATCTTAGCCTTATACCTCAATAAAAAAGAAAAAAGTCTAAGTCTAATAGCATCGTTTGAGACACTATCATATTTAAAAGTAGCACATAGTTCTAAAAAATTNGGGAAAACACAACAAAACTCGGAATTCATATATAAAAGCAAAGTCATATAAACTACNAAGGAGAAAGGCAAAGAAAACTACTCAGAACTCATGGGAAAAGCACAACAAAACTTGGAATTCATATATAAAATCAAAGTCATACAAACTATAACAAGTAAATAACTTATCTCGTTTCTCCCCAAGAACACTCATTGAAGTTCCTCTGAATCTCTTCCTTTCTTTACAGCACACAGAATTCCTCTTCAAAGTAGTAAGGAGAAAGAAATCTCTCACTTTCTCTCCAGTCTTATAATTTCTCAAAGAATTCCTCACAGTTACACGCTCTAACAAGCTCTCTACACACTAATGGAACCTATCTAACCTCCAGGACTCCTCTATTTTCGACCAAAATCTTCTCTTTAAAGATGTGGATGAGTTTTCCCAAGAGTTGCTTAAGCACCCCTCCAAAATCCGACCTTGTCCATTGTACAAGTACACATAACTGTCCATCTCGCCGTCGGCGGCCTTCTGGAGATTTTTTCCTATAGCCTCGGGAAAAGCTTGCCGTCCGCGGCATCGATGGCGCCGTCAGCGCCCTAGTGTAATTCTCCACATTTTTGTCCTTTTTGCTCCAAATTCGCTCCTTTTTGCATCTTTTTTCTCCATTGACCTTAATTCATCATTCCTGCAACAAAACATCAAAAATACCTTTCTTCAAAGTGTAATATCATTAAAAACAATATAAAAGAGGTACAAAAATCTCAACATATTTTACTTTGGTCAAGGGGCGATCGAGTCGACGAGGAAGGCTTCGCAAACAGGGAGGTGGCGTCGCTATGTTTCGCGATCGGGGAGAGGGTGCATGCGTTTTATATGGTAATATATATAATTTTAGTATATAATAATAATAATAATAATAATAATAATAATAATAATAATAATAATAATAATATTGTTATTNTCATCAAAAATACCTTTCTTTAAAGTGCAATATCATTAAAAATATTATAAAAGAGGTACAAAAATCTCAACATATTTTACTTCGGTCACTCAGCACGTTCTTTGGGGCCAAGGAGGCTAGGGATTAAGCCTCTTGCTGTACTGTAAGGCCTAGGTGTGAATTTGATCAAGACCAATTTTGGGTGTTGATTGAAGTCTATACTATGGGTTATGTGGAAGGGGAAATAGATGGGGCTTTTTCCTCTTTCACTATTGTGAAGGTGTGGGTGAAGTTAATTTAGGTTTGGTGGACTGTGGAGATATATTGGGCTCTGCTGGTTTCTGGCAAGGTTTTAAGCTCAAAATTGAACTCCGGCAAGGGGATTTAGGGCAATGTGGTGGTTGGGCTGCACTGAGAAGGTCTCAAAGAGACTCTGTGTGTGATTTCAGGGACTCTCTCCAAGAGATTTTCAGCACTTGTTTTAATGTCCGTGGAGGTGGTCTTTTATAAAAATGGGGTTATGGTGGCTGACATGGCCAATTAGGAGGTGTAATGTGGTGCTTAGGTGGAGGGCAAAGGAGCTCTATAACTCAATTTGGTTGATTTGGCCTCTAGGCTTGATTTGGGTGAAGTACCATTGGGGTGGCTCTCAGCTTTGAGCTTTTCTGGCCACTAGGCTGGCCGGACGATCAAGGGGAGGTGGCTAGGTGCTCAGGGCATCCAAAGGAATCCATCACAACAATTTAATGAAATTGTGTTTTGATTTGACAAAGATATCTTAAGCATGTGTATTTTTGGAAATAAGATCCCTTAATTTGTGAGACATTTGTTCCATGGCTTAGTTTAGGTGGTTAGAGGTGTTTTGGCTCAGCCTTGGAGGTCAACTAATGGCTGGGGTGGAGTTAATTTGGTTGCTTTAGGGTGGTTAGGTCACATTTAGTGCATGGGTCCAAGTGGGTGAAAATGTCCAAATCCTGGGTTTTTTTTAAGGATGACAATATCTATTGGCCCAAATAAATATTTCATTTGTTGTAGATGATCATAAGGAACAACTTTGGTGAAGGATAGAAGTGGTTTTGAGCTCAATTGAAGGGTCAATTTGAGGGAATTTTGAATTTTATTCAATTTGGTCATGTTGGGCTAGGCTTGGGTCTAGCTTGGGTTAGCCTTGGGCTAAGTCCAAATTGATTGTTGTAAATGGTCAATAGGGACCCCATGAAGAGTTTTCAATATGAATTGGATGCCAATTTGGAGGTTAAGGATATCAATTGGGTGAAATTTGGGGCTTAGCCAATTTGGGGTTAAATTTGGGAATTTTGGATTTAAGCCAAAATCAAATAAATTTGAGGCTTCAACAAGGCCAATTGATGGTTTATTTTAATTTATAATAATGTTATAAAGATTTTTCAACACTAATTGGGGCCAATTGACAAGGATATGGGTTCAATTTGGTGAGATTAGGTTATATGGTCAAAATTAGGGTTTTGACATAAATCAAAATTTGGCTCAAATCATGGTCCAATTTGGCTTGTATTTGGTTTTAATTTATCATATAAAAGATGAATTTGAGTTTATAGTTGAAATTGAGGGAAATTTGGGCTAAGTTGTTGGGCATTTGAGTTGAATTTGGGGAAATTTGGGTCCTTAAAGGCAAATTTGGGGATTTTGGTTAAAGATGGTCAAATTGGCAAAATTGGGTCAGATGGTATTTGAGAAAAATGAAATTAGTAAAATTTGGGATTTATTGAGATTTTCTGGGAATTTTTTAAATTTTTGGAATTTTGGGCTATTGAGGGGTATTTTGGTAATTTGGTCATTTTTGAAGATTTTGGGTAATTTGGGTGTTTGGAGGTTTTCAAAAGGTTTGAAATGAATTTTGATCAAATTTGAGTATTTTGGGCAAACTTGAGAATTTTGGCAAAGTTTAGGGTTTCAAGGGTGTTTAGGTAATTTGGGGGTATTTAGGGGCAAAAGGCCAAGATGGGTATATTTGATAGGATTGGGTAACTAATCACCCTAAATGAGCCATGGGCCAAAGGAAACCCCATTTTGGGTCCTCTATGTCATGGTCGTGGTTAAACTATAGCCCTAAGGCTGGTAGGTTTAGGGGACCATCTACACGAGTATCCCAAAAAGATTAAGGGACCTAGGCTAGAAATTTGAGTTTAGGGTTGTGAGTGATTGTGAGTGTAGATGAGTGTGGTTAGAAATTTGAGTGGAAATTTGAGTTTAGGGTTGTGAGTGATTGTGAGTGTAGATGAGTGTAGTGAATGCCTTAGCAAGCCCAACACCCAAGGTCAACCCTAAGGTCCAACAATCCTAAGGGTGACTCATCTTGAGTTTAGTTCAGGGTTGTGAGCGATTGTGGGTGCAGATTAGTGTAGTGAGTGCCTTAGCTCCAGACCAAAACCGTTGTGAGTGATTGTGGGTGCAGATAAGTGTAGTGAGTGCCCTAGCTCCAGACCAACACCCACGGTCAACCCTAAGGTCCAGCAATCCTAAGGGTGACTCATCATGAGCTTCCCCCACAGTGACCCATCAACCCCAAGGTCCAACAGTCCTAAGGGTGACTCATCTTGAGTTTCGTTTATAGTGACCCCACCTACTAAGTACTTAGAGGTTAGGATCAATATATGGAACTTCAAGTTGAGTAAAGAAGATGGTAGAATTTCTAGTGGTGAGGATGTTTTTTCTAGTTTTCTAAGAATAGTCAATAGGAAAATCCTATGACTAGACCTTAGGCTACTATAGAGGAAAAACTAAACCTCAACCAAAAGTGAGGTCAACAAAACCCTAAGAGAGAGACTGAAGAGTCATAATCATACTCATAACAAATCATTCATGTGGCTTGTGTTGCTTGATAACATAAGGCGAGCAAGCACGAGCACAAATATAATTGCATATGAAAAACATGCTTCAATTTATCACCATGCAACACTGTCCTTGAAAGTTTTATTAAAAGGAATCCTTAAGATAGAGATAGCAGTAGATGTACCAAGTAGAAAATTTAATAGATTAATTGCAAGGGTAGAGAATGCAATCCACATCAACATGATTAATAACTTCCCAAATCTTTAAGAAAGAAACAAATTCTCCATGTCAAAAACTATTAACAAAGTTGGATATCTTTTTAAAAGAAAGCCTTCTCACTGTTTACAAAAAAAAAAAAATTACATCAATGAGGTGCACACCTCATGCTCGCTAGAAGAATAATACCTAAAGTATGTAAAATAAACAAGATGAAGTCAATCGACAGTCGCATTTAGCATCTGTGATACACTTCCTAAAAAAGGCCATCTTCACTACACCTTCAGCATCCTGGGTGTTAAATTTGTTGGACTCCATACCGCCATCACATTTTGGGTTGGTGACCCACAACGATCAATGTAAGTCACTTTCTCATGGTTGGGTAGTCAGACATCCACGTGTGTACCGTCAATATCTCCAATACAGTTATGTTTAGAGGCATTTGAAAATGTCAATCCCAACACAATAAAAATATTCTGAAATAAACATAAAGCAATAATATCACTCACCTTAAAAAATGGCATGCAACGCGGTTCGTTGGCAATCTTTTCAAAAGTTGTGTCGAATGTTGAATCTTCTAGCTTAATTATGTTTGATGCTATGCTAACTAGTGCACTCAGACCTTCAGAGAAGTATCAGTTTATTGTTTCTGAGATATGCTGGAATTGGCCCATCGCTCTTCTGATTGATTCTTTCTAAGATAGAATGTTAAGGCTAATTGCTAACATCCCTCTTATAGTAGTTCGAGAAGAACCTCAGAGGCTATGGTTGATACGTTGCTCGTGAAGGAGACCCAAAAAAATTGGCACAGTCATGCAAAATATGTTGTTGAACCTTTTTGAGTGTCCAGCGAGCATCTCGCTCACCCATTTAGGGCTTCAAGCACACAACACAAAACCATAGATGGTATGGAAGCCGCATAAAAAAACCAATTTCCCACAATTCCAAAGCAACAGAGGGCAAACAAGTGCAACGAAATAAAAATCATAATAAAAAATCATATACCAGAGGAACACGAAGAAAAACCGAGGGAGGGGAGAGGGAGAGGACCAATGGAGAAGCAACTAGGGCAAGTCCAATCGTGCAGCGGAGAAGGGCACGCGAGGGATTTTTACCAGAAACACTGATATGGAAAGTTGGGCGCAGGGTCAATCTCGCGTACCACTTCTCTTATGAAAATAATATCTGTGTTTTCGGCCCGCCCCCAAAACGCTCGAACCAAACGCCAGCTCCATGTTTTTAAAATGCCACACCTGACAATAAGCTGCGCCAAACACACACTAAGGAAGCTTCAACTTATTTAATAATCTATTATTAAGCTGATTACAAATAATCTGCCGATAGACTAGGTGCGATAACTATTAGAAATTTTTGTTTTTTTGGAAAAGTCAGACCACTGCCAGAAAGTTGCCACCGCACCTATTCAAAATGTCACCGCATCAAATAAACTGCTCTAAACAAACCCTAAATCTTCAAGTTAAAGCTCTCGTGGCGCTACCAAAAGCTATAAAATTGTTGCCTTATTGGGAATAATCACCAACATATTGATCAAAGTCATGTTACTGGGTGAAAGTGTCGATTTGCTCAGCGATGAAGATACCATTTTAAGGTCGTGTTTGTTACTTCGGAGGGGCTCCGCTTAAAGATAGAGGCATTGGAGGAAGACGTCGGGAATCTTCAATGCCTTGTGAATGAATATGCTACGGAGAAGGATTCTTCCAATCATCAAATTAAAACACTGATTTCAGAGCGGTAGCATTTACAAAGACTAAAATTTAGTCTTTCTTCAGAGATGACGTCGACAAGTTCTCAAAGGCTTTATTTTCAGATGATAGATGATCTTGATGTGATGCGTCTAGAGCTTGATCAAGAGAATAAAAGAGATCTGAGGATCACTTTTATTACATTTGCATGGATGATATAGATAAAAAAAATCAATGACATAAAGGCTAAGGAGGAGATCGTGTCTGGATATATTGCTTCGCCTGCTTTTGAAGAAATCAAGATGGATATAACTGAAGAAACAAGGAATTACATCCTCGGTACCTTTGTTCATGGAGGCATTTTGCCTCAAGAATGGGAGAGTCTTAGCTATTATCTTGATTTTCATGCAGAAGCTCTCGGAAGGTGGCATTTGGACCTCCTAAAGGACACAATATAGAATATGGACTCAATATCCGTAGCTCTTTTAAGTTTCTTTTCTCAGCAGGTTTGTGATGATCTTTTTGGCTGCCTCCACAAGCCCATTTGTTTGAGATCGATGGAGGGACACAAACTTCAAATGCTTCTATAAAAATCTTTTACTCTTTGTTTAGAAAATTTTGTTTTTTTATCTGTAATGATTACAATTGATATCCCATGCCAATATATTAGATTTGTCCAAATGAAGTTTTGAACGACCTTTATGGTGCTCTTAGTGGGTGTNCATATTGATTGTAAGCTTCTTAAATATTTTCAGAAATTTTAAAAATTTCTTATCCAACTTCTGTTGTTGAAGTCTCTTAGGAAATGGAGGTGGCGGTTTTTCTAAATCAATTTTTGGCGGAGAAATAGGTCTTTTAAAATCTTTCGGATTGTCCTCTTTTGATTCTTTAATTTCTTCTCTCTCTACTTTAATCTCTTTTTGAACCCTACATTCCAACTCTCTTTTGCTTCTAAGTTGTTCGTCTTTAACTAGTTCTTTATTCTGGTCTTTTGGATTTGATTCAGTATTACTAGGAAGTGTTCCTTGGGATCTATTACTTAATGAACTTGCGATTTGCCTAAGTTGATTCTCAATATTTTTAATTTTAGCTCCTTGACTTTGTAACTGATTACCCCTTTGTAACACCACTTCTTCTATAGACAACTTCTTCTCCATAAACTGTGTATTACTATTGAAACCTGTAAGATAACTAGATCTATAATTATTATTCTTTTGGTTGTTCCAGTCTCCCAATGGGTTTCCTTGGTTGTTCCCCCATTGCTGATTATTACCACCCAAATTGTTATTCCAGTTAAAGTTAGGATAGTTCTTTCCAACCTGAGTTATAATAATTGGAATATGTGTTGTTTTGCTTATTATTTATGGCATTCAAAGTTTCTAATGTTGCTTGACAATCTATCATTTGGCTTAATCAATTCTCTTCAATCATAGAAATTGGTTAAGAAAAATTCATTTCAAATTGGTCTAACTTTCTTGAAATTGCGGCAACTTGATTTGCTAACATAGTAAATGCAACAATTTCATGAATATTGGCTACTTTCTTTGGATTCACCCTCTCAGAAGACCATTTAAAATTATTGGTAGCCATCTCTTCAATTAAAGCATAAGTGTCATGAAATGGTTTTGGCATCAATGAACCACCCGCAGTGACATCGATAATAGATCTAAGAGAACCAATTAATCCATTATAAAAGGTTTGAATTATTAACCAATCTNGCCGAAGTATAAATATTTCTGAAACCTTCTTACAGGAGTCCGCAAAACGGCCTGCTCCATTTCAGGTCATCAGAAGAATTATCAGAGGAGGCAAATCCTCCGTTTTTGAACCTCCCCCATCAACATTGGTTCGTCAATCATAAAAAACGAAGAATTAATTTAAAGTCATAGTTTAAATTTAATATTTTTTATTTTTTATTTTTTTAGGTTTATGTAAAGCATAAGAATATGCATTAAATATAAATTTTATTGAAATGTTCAATAAAATTATTTTTTACATTTTGATTTTTATTTGAGATTTTATTTGTATTTTTTGTCCTCTTGTTTAGTTTGTAAATTATAAAATTTGTAATAAAATGGTTCTTATTTTATAATTTTTTTCAAAATAAAATTAATATTTGTATTGTGTAAAATTTTAAATTCAATTTGCTCTTGTAAATTTTTTTTATAAAATCTCTTGAACTATTTTGCTCTTGAAAATTTTTTTATATAAAATTATTAATTAATTTTTTTTTAAATTATAATTATTATAATAATTTTATATTCAAACGAGTCAATTTCGAGCTGAACACGAATAGGAAAATATTATTCAAGCCGAACACGAACACACTGTTCACGAGCTATATTTCAAACACAAGTTCATTTCGAACGAGCCGAACACTAGTCTAGCCTGAGCTCGCTCAGGCTCGGCTCGTTTACAGACATATAGTCAATCATGCACACATTCTTATGTTCTTTTTATTCAATTCTACCTTCAAATAATGCATATTATTAGGATTTCTAAAAATGTACATTCATTACAAGGGCATACTAATAATCTTACATTCATACCCTCTACGTCTATAAATATGGGATCATTAACCAAAAAAATTACTCATTCCAACTGTTCATTATTGCTCTCTCTCAATATCTTTCTCTTTCTACAAAGCAATATTCATTACGTGTGTCTCTTGGACAATTTTGGATTCAAGCTCATGGATTTTTTTGTGACAAAAAAAAATTTACTAGAAACTAAGCAACATTTTTCTATATTTAAGTTGACAATATATAAAATTTACTCAAATTTTAAAAGTATATAATAGAAAAAAATGAATGAAAAACCAGCAAGCCATCGGCTAAAGTCGTGTTGCAACAAATACTCATCCCGCACTAATCGTACTTTAAAAATTAATTATGAAAGAAAATCAAAATGAAGCCGAGAGGGCATAAACCATACTGGAGGCGGTCAATTAACCTGCGAAGCCAAAGAGAAAAACCTCCTGAAAATCCCGGTCTCCACGTCGAAGACAACAACATCACGCACATGCTGCCTCCAATCTAAAAAATATCTTGACGTCTCCGTGAAATAAACTGAGTTTTTTCTTAGCCCAGACCTACCAGCAGCAGAAACAGAGAAAACATGATTGCAGCCAATAAATATTGCTTGATCATCCAAATCACTCGCTTTAGCCGGAATCCACCCTGATGTTCCGCCGCCACGCTGTTTAATCGTGATTTGAAGACTGGTTGTCTCTGCCATAACGGGGAAAGCATCAGACTCCTCGTCTTCATCCTCCTCCTCATCCACTAATAGCCCCTCCATCTGCCTATGAACTTCCTTTTCATCATACTCATCAACTTTTCTACAGATTTGTAGCAGTCGACCGGATGAGAAGATAATGTGTCTGTTGAAGCCAATACAGACCGAGAGCGATTTTCTATCACTCCAACTTGCGAACCTTCTGAGTTTCAACGAGCGAGAAGCAAGATACATTTTGAATCCGCTCGACCAATCGTTAATATGGAGATCAAAACAAAACACAGAACCTGATAAAGTCACAACAAATAGTTTATGCATTTCATTGTGATAAAAAATGTCCTCTACAGACTGGAGTTTTGAGAATTGATGGTCAGAGATCGGAACAGGGGTCCATTATGCGTCTCCTACTCTCGCTAAAGCTAGACAACTCTTCAACGGATTACAACCATAGATGACCGCTACAAAGCCGAAAGGTGGGGTGGAAGTCAGGACTATCTTTAAGATGCATTGGTCCCGAAACTCCTCCTTTGTATGACAAATTCCCATAAAGTTAGCTCCTTTGTTAAAGAAACCTGTCACGGAGCCATGAGAGGCATCACGAAGAACACATACATTAGCGGGAGAGGGGAAGAGGGAGAAATGGGAAGGAAAAGAGAGCTCTTCTCGGGTGAGAGGGTTCAGCACGCGGGGATTAAGTTTGAGGTCGATGGTCACCAGCCATCCGTCTGGGGAAGCCCCGACACAACGATGGCCCGCCATCTCCGGAACGGGGTGAATTTGCCAGACTTGTCCATTGGAGAGCTCGAGAAAGGAACAATAGTCTGCATCCTCGCCTTCCTCGTTTGGAAGGAGCATCCATGGAACCGATGGGGGGATGGGAATGAAGGATTCACGCAATCGAGGTGGAGTCGACCAGCCTTTGTGCGGCCATCCAAGGGACCATCCCCACTCTTTGCAGATACTCGAAGACGGATGATGTCAGCGATGAAGAGCTTCTCTGCGATGGAGATTAGGAGATTTCCCGGAAGAAGGTGCCAGTTAGCGGATTTGGTACTGGCCATGGTGTTATGAAAAAATGACGGCAATAAACTGAAAAATAGATCAAGAAAAATTACACTAGAAAAGGCGACACAAAATTTACGTGGTTCGGCAAATTTCCTACGTCCACGGAGCTGCAGAGGATTTTATTAGCTTTGAGGATTACACCGTCGACCACGTCGACTTACAGGAAATAATTATCTCTCTCTCTCTCACCTTCTCTCTCTCTCTCTAAATCGAGAGTCACACCAAGAAGAAGAAAATATAACTTTAAACTATTTGGAGAGTAATACGCATCCCTATAATCGTGAGCCCCTTTTAAAGCTTCATAGTATCCAGCTTGTTTTGGTAACCCTTAATTTCGTGATTACATGGAATCATGCTTTAATGACCCATATAAAGCCCATTAAGGCAAGCTATCAAATTCATTGCTTTTTCTCTATAGCAATAGGATGGGCGGGAGATTAATCTGGTAAACCTTAATTAATTAATTAAGCTTTCCTTAATTCTTCGTGTCAATAGAAGGCAATTGCTTTAAATAACAAATTGGGAATCATCAAGCTATGGCAGGGAAAAAAATAAATAAAGAAAAGAATTAAGAGCAGATAAATTAGAAACAATTTATCAAAAAATCTGGCGTAATAGGAAGTGGACCGGGTCTCCGCCTTCCTCAACAATTCTCCCACTTGGAGACTCGGACACTAGCTGCACCATCCATTGGTTGCACTGCCCTTTTCCTTAAACGTGATATCCTCCACCTCTGCAACTCAAAACCCTGTATTCAAGCTATAAGACCAACTGAAGTCAAACACAACTTCAGTTTCTCAAGTGTGACGCCCTTGGTCAATAGATCAGCTGGATTCTTGCTTCCACAAATTTTTTCAAGTAGTAACCGTCTGTCATCTAACAATGATTGAATAAAGTGATACCTGATCTGAATGTGCTTGGTCCTGGATTGAAATGCTGGATTTCTAGCTAGGAATATGGCACTCTGGCTATCACTGTAGAGAGTGCCATTCTGAACCTCCTTACCCAATTCCGCCAAGAAACTCTGCAGCCATATCATCTCCTTAGCAGCCTCTAACACTACAATATACACAGCCTTTGTAGTGGACAAAGAAACTGTCTTCTGTAGATTAGAGCCCCATGACACTGCAGTACCACCAAGAGTATAAACATAACATATAGTACTCTTCCTACTGTCAATGTCTCCAACTAAATCTGCATCAACATAACCCTGTACCTCTAGGCTATTTCCTGAGAAACATAAACAGGTTTCTGAAGAGCCTTTTAGATATCTCAAAATCCACTTCACAGCTTCCCAATGTTCCTTCCCTGGATTACTCATGTATCTGCTCACAACTCCCACTGCATGGGCAATATCCGGTCTGGTACAGACCATAGCATACATAAGTGAACCAATAGCTGAAGCGTAAGGAATCTTACTCATGTAGCCTTGTTCTTCCTCTGACTTGGGTGATTGATTTTTACTGAGTCTGAAGTGACTGCCTAAAGGTGTGCCGACTGGCTTGGCCTTGTTCATATGGAACATGCTAAGCACCTTTTTCATATATTCAGTTTGTGAAAGTCTCAAAGTGCCTTTGACTCGATCTCTAACAATCCTCATGCCAAGGATTTGTTTTGCCGCTCCCAAATCCTTCATTGCAAAGTGCTCTGACATCTGCTTCTTCAAATTATTGATCTCATAAATGCTTGCCCCTGCAATAAGCATATCATCCACATACAACAATAGGATGATATAGGAATGGTCAAAGTATCTGACATAACAACAGTGATCTGCCTGACATCTACTGTATCCGACATTTTGCGTGAAATTATCAAACTTCTTGTACCATTGTCTAGGAGCTTGCTTCAGACCATACAAGCTCTTCTTCAGTCTACAAACTGAATCTTCTTTTTCTTGTACCACGAACCCTTCAGGCTGGTGCATATAGATGTCTTCTTCAAGGTATCCATGAAGAAAAGCTGTCTTCCCATCTAATTGCTCCAGGAATAGATCTTTGGTAGCAACCATAGCCAAGACCATCCTGATGGTTGTGAGTTTTACCACAAGAGAAAATATCTCAGAGTAATCAATACCTTGCTTTTGTTGAAAGCCTTTTGCAACAAGTCTGACCTTGTGCCTTTTACTGCCATCAGGCTCAGTCTTTACCCGGTGCACCCACTTCTTGTGCAATGCCTTCTTTCCTGGGGGAAGTTCTATCAGCTCCCATGTCTGGTTTTCTAACAGGGAATCCATCTCCTCCTTCATGACCAACTCCCACTTGCTAGAATTTTTATCTGTTAAGGTTTCTTCATAGCTCTGTGGTTCCCCACTGTTTGTCAGCAAGATGTAGTTTAAAGTTGGTGAGTAACACTGTGGTGAACGCCTGCTCCTGACTGACCTACAAACGACGGTTGGAGTAGTAAATGACTCTGGACCTGCCTGCGGAATAATAGGAATGGGTGCCCCAGACCCATTCTCCTCCTCATTCTCATGTTTGTCCTGCTCTGTGTCCTATGGTAGATCGTTGAGTTCCACAAACTCTGACTCCTGAAGAGCTACTCTAGAATTTGTATTGGCCTTGTCCTTGTACATCATCTTCTAATTGAAAATCACATTTCTGCTTCTAATAATCTTCCGATCCTGATCATCATAGAAACGATAACCAAATGTTTCATCTCCATAACCAATGAAATAACATTTCTTTAACTTAGCATCAAGCTTGCTACGTACATCAGGATTGATTAGCACATAAGAAAGACAACCAAAAGTTTTAAGATGAGAAAATTTGACCTCTTTGCCGCTCCAGACCTCCTCAGGTAATTTACAGTCTAATGGGACAAATGACCCTCTGTTGATTAGGTAAACTGCAGTGCTGACCGCATCTGCCCAAAAAGTTGGTGGTAGTCCTGCGTGCAATCTCAAGCTCCTAACACGCTCATTGACGGTCTTGTTCATGCGTTCTGCAACTCCATTTTGTTGTGGTGTCCCCAGGATGGTCTTCTCCATTCTGATACCTTGAGTTGCACAGTACTCCTTGAACTCACCATCAATGTACTCACCACCATTGTCAGATCTCAAACATTTTAGTTTTAGATATGTCTCCGTTTCAACCATGGCCTTCCAAGTTTTGAACATAGAAAATACATCAGATTTATGCTTCAAAAAATAAACCCATACCTTTCTGCTGTGTTCATCTATGAATGTGACGTAATAGCGAGAGCCTCCAAGAGATGCCACTAGGGAAGACCCCCACACATCGGTGTGTACCAGTTCTAGTTTTCCTGCCTTTGGCACCCTGCCACCTTTCAGGAAACTGACCTTCTTCTGCTTGCCCATTATGCAACTTTCACACATGCCAAAATCAACGGACTTCAGTTCTGGTAGCTTGCCTCCGGACTTAACCTCTTTCATACCTCTCTGACTCATGTGTCCAAGTCTGCAATGCCACATGTCTGTTGTGCTCTCTGCAACTGTTATCAACATTATTAATTAGACCAGTTGTCATATATAGCGTACCAGTCTTCTTACCCCGAGCCAGTACCAGTGCTCCTTTAGTAACCTTCCAGGTGTTATCATAGAAAACTACTGAATGACCTCCCTCATCAAGCTGCCCAACAGATATGTGGTTCTTTTTTAGTCCAGGAATGTGTCTAGCCTTTTGCAGGATCCATTTGTTTCTGTTAGGGAGTGCAATTTCAACATCACCCATCACCATCACGTTCAAAGCTGCTCCATCAGCCATGTACACTTTCCCAAAGTCACCAGAAACATTGTTTCTCATTAACTCCCGGTGAGAAGATGTATGAAAAGAAGCCCTTGAGTCCAGCAATAATGCATCCTACACTTCTTCAATTACAGTGTTAGCACTGACGTTCTCCGTCTTCTTAGGATTTTTACAGTTCTTCTTTATGTGACCAGTTTTTCCACAATTCCAGCAGGTTGCTTGATGACCAGGCTTTGACTTGCTCTTGCTTCTATGCTTTGATTTTGACCTTCCTCTGTTTGAGTTCCTATCTTGGGATCTCCCTCTGAAATCAACATTCAATGTTGAACTCAAACCTGAGATCTCGCCAGAATCTTTCCTGCGCACCTCTTCAGCAAGAATCAAGTCACGAATATCATCATATTTAAGTTTGGTTTTACCTGCAGAGTTGTTAACTGCCATCCTCATGGCTTCCCAGCTTTTTGGTAATGAAGCCAACAATATCAATGCACGTCTCTCATCGTCAAAATCAATTTCAACGGACGATAATTGATTTGTAATAGTGTTGAAATCATTCAAATGTTGAACAACCAACACACCTTCCGCTATCTTCAAATTGAATAACTTTTTTATCAAGTGCACCTTGTTGTTCGCCGATGGCTTTTGATATATACTTGATAAAGCCGGCATAAGATTTGCCGTCGTCCTCTCCTTTATGACATTGTGAGCAACGGACATCGATAAGGTTAATCGAATAATCCCCAGAACCTGTCGATCCAACAGATTCCAATCAGTCTCTTCCATCTTCTCCGGTCGCTTTCCCAGTAGTGGAAGATGAAGTTTCTTCCCATAGAGGTAATCCTCTATCTGCATCCTCCAGTATCCAAAATCCGTGCCGTCGAACTTCTTGATCCCTGAAACCTTCACTTCATCTCCGACCATCATTCTTCCTCAAATCCGAACCGGGGCTCTGATACCAATTGTTATGAAAAAATGACGACAATAAAGTGAAAAATAGATCGAGAAAAATCACACCAGAAAAGGCGACACAAGATTTACGTGGTTCGGCAAATTGCATTACGACACGGAGCTACAGAGGATTTTATTAGTTTTGAGGATTGCACCGTCGACCACGAAGACTTACAGGAAAGAATTGTCTCTCTCTCTCTCTTTCACCTTCTCTCTCTCTAAACCGAGAGTCACACTAAGAAGAAGAAAAAATAACTTTGAACTATTTGGAGAGTAATACGCATCCCTGTAATCGTGAGCCCCTTTTAAAGCTTCATAGTATCCAGCTTGTTTTGGTAACCCTTAATTTCATGATTACATGGAATCATGCTTTAATGACCCATATAAAGCCCATTAAGGCAAGCTATCAAATTCATTGCCTTTTTCTCTATAACAATAGGAGGGGCGGGAGATTAATCTGGTAAAACTTAATTAATTAATTAAGTTTTCCTTAATTCTTCCTGTCAATAGAAGGCAACTGCTTCAAATAAAAATTGGGAATCATCAAACTATGATAGAGAATAAAATACATAAAGAAAAGAATTAAGAGCTGATAAATTAGAATCAATTTATCAAAGAATCTACCGTAATAGGAAGTGGACCGGGTCTACACCTTCCTCAACAAATAGTTCTCTGTAACTAATGACGGCGTGTTTGGTTTGAGAATATAATAAAAGTAGATTAAAATAAAGGGCGTGTTTATATTAGGAAAGATATTATTCCTGATATATGTGTTCGTTATTCCATGGAATAGATCTTTGGTTTCCTATTTTTGGAAGTGATATCCCGCAAATAGGTCTTTTATTTTTCAAATAATATTTGCAGATCCTAGNTGCAATCGAGGTGGAGTCGGCCAGCCTTTGTGCGGCCATCCAAGGGACCATCCCCACTCTTTCCAGACGACTCGAAGACGGATGATGTCGGCGATGTTTAAAAAAAGGGCGTGTTTATATTAGGAAAGATCTTATTCCTGATATATGTGTTAGTTATTCCATGGAATAGATCTTTGGGTTTCCTATTTTTGGAAGTGATATCCCGCAAATAGGTCTTTTATTTTTCAAATAATATTTGCAGATGCTAGGCGTAAATTATAATTGAAAATTTGTATATATATTATCGGATTATATAAATATAATATCACACACAAATTATTATATATTTATTTTTATAATTGAATCTATTATAAAATAGTATTTGTGTGCTTCAAAATAATATACTAAACTATATTATATTTTATTATAATAATAGATTCTTTAAATATATTATTTAATTTACCCAAAATTATTTCTATATACTTTGTATTCAACTATATATGAAGCCATAATATAACACTATTTTGAATATATTTAAATTTTCTTAAAATTTTAAAGATATTTTTTGTTTGCATAATTTATATAAAAATTATTTTATATAAAACTTTATTCTTAATTATCCTTCGAAAATTATTTTAGTTTGAAAATTCTTATTTGTCTAATTTTTAAAAATAGGTTAATAAAACAAATTCAAATTCATTTAAATTTTTAGGCATTACCAGTACATTTTTCTTCATAAATTTAGCCATCATCTTGAGTATATGTGAGCACCTTCTAAATTATTGAGTATCATGCAATCTATTTTTCATTATTAAAATAGCTTCTTTTACTTATAAAAATTGTCATAAACAAAATTATCCAAGATATATTCGTTAGAAATTATCTACTGATGTAACTCGCCTTATCAAGACCAAATGTTAAACAGTTATCCAAGATATATTTGGAAGGAACTAAAATTATGAAAATAAGATAAAAATAAACAAAATTATCCACTGATGTAACTCGTCGTATCAAGACCAAATGTTAAACAATTATCCAAGATATATTTGGAAGGAACTTTAAAAAATTTAATTGGGTTTGTTGGCTTTATTTTTCGTGTGCTTGTTCTTTATATGATGAGGCAAATGCACAACACTCAGAGATGTTAAGTCAGACGTCATGACATCACTCCCTTGCACCACAGTGCCAGGGCCTTCTTGTAAGCGCCTTGTTGCCCTCATTTTTATATGAGGTCTATCATGCTCTCTTTCTCTCTTTAAAACTTATGGCTTAACCATAAGTTTTTCNATTGAGTTTGGATTTTGTCCTGGTTTCGGGCAAGGATTTGAGCTCAAAATTGGCTTTCTGTGGTAGAATTGAGAGGGGGAAATGGATTGGGATGTGCTAAGGGTCCCTCAGGGAAGCTCTCAAGGGAAGCCTCAGTAAGAAAATTTTTACCACCCCCTCCATGGCCGTGAGGGGTGGATTTTATAGAAAAGCCTTGGTGAATTTTTTTACCACACCACTATTCATGGCCGCGGGGTGGATTTTATAGAAAATGGCTATAGGGATGCTTAGCTGGCCAATTGAGAGCTTAGCCCCACTGCTT
>JXCR01127730.1:20927-43175 GCA_002079205.1 Phalaenopsis hybrid cultivar
TATATATATATATAATAACATCACATCCAATGATAGCCCAGTTTGGAGTGCGGCAGTGTTACAAAATAAAAATAAAAATTTTCACTTTAATATCACATCATAAAAGTGAAACGCATTTTTTCATGCACAAGAAAAATGGCACATATCTAAAAACTTGAAATTTAAGTATTAAGATATGTAAATGCATAAGAACTGTGTCATATGTATGTAAAAATAAACAAGTGACATTTCTCTGTTGAAAAAGAACAGTTCTCTACAAACTCAGTTGAAAAATAAGAGCTTTCACGACACTCTTACATTTCACAGACAACAACAATAAAAGAAAATTAACAATAGAAAAAGAACTTGCAATGCAAAATCCATTATGCCACCCACACTGGTTCAATCAACCTTTTTCATCGGCATGACCGATCAATTGCTATCAGTCTGATTGTTATGACTGCCTCATCTTCATCAATCGACCGCCCACGTCGGTCTGATCGAGCACTCTGTCTCCTCGACCAATCAATTGTCAGCAGTCTAATCATTTAAACAAACCACTTACCCCCGATCACCTGCCCATGTCGGAATGATCAACCTTTTTTGTCAGCTCGACCGATCGACTGCCAGCGGTCCAATCAGTTCGACCGATTCTTTTCTGTTGATCAACTGCCCGTGCTGGTACGATTGACCACTTTCTTCAGCTCGATCGATTGATGACCACCGATCCTATCAGTTTGATTGATCCTTCTTCATCGTCCGACCACCTATGTCGACCCAATTGACTACTTTCATGGGCTTGCCCAATTGGCCGCCAAGGGCTTGATCGACTCAACCAACTATTCCTCATCGATCAGCCACCCTAGCCCAATCAACCGTCCTTTATCGATTGGCCACTCAAACCAATATGTAATTTTGCCAGAGTCACAGTGTTTTTGGGGATCGAATCACTTCAGACCCAACTAGCTTTTGCCAGAGTTGGAGATGCGACATGGACCCCTAATCCGGTCTTCGGCGAGCTCTCCAGCAGAATCGAGGATGTGATGTACCGTAAGGAAGATCAGAGACTGTATGCCGTAAACTCATCTGGTTGTTTGATGTTCTTCAATCTGCATATATGTTATTGGCCGAGCAGATTATGGAAATCTCCTGAACCTCTGCCGATGAAGCCGACAGTCGTGGCACATATTAAAGGCGAGATCTTTGGGATTAACAGGCGAATTCATCTTGTATTTTTGTCTGGTGGTTTTCTGCGGATCTGTAGAAGTGTAAATGCTTATAAGGATTGGGAAGCTAAAATGTTAAGGCTTGGGCTGTCACTGGAAGATGAAGATGAAGACGAAGATGTGGATGTGGATGAGGATGAGGATGAGCCAAATGTCATGTCGAAAACTTGCGATATAAGAATCACAAATCTTGATCAGATGATAAAGGAACCAGGGATGGAGACTTGGTGGATTCCAGCAAATGCGAGTGATTTGGATGATCGAGCAATACTTGTTGGCTGCAATCATATTTTTTTGGTGCCCGCTGCTGGTAGGCTGGGGCTGAAAAGGAACTCCTTTTATTTCACTGAGACGTACATATATAAGAGCTTGGAATGCAGGGCTAATGTGTGCAATGCTGATGTGTTTGACATGGAGGCGGGTGGGTTTTATAGGTTCTTCTCTCCGGATTCACGGGTTAATTGGCCGCCTCTATGGTTTATGCCCTGTCACCTTCGTTTTGAGCTACTTTCCTAGCAGTAAAGCCAACAAATCTTCCATTGATGGCTGTACACCTTGAACTTAGCTGATGATGTAATTAGCTCCCTTCAACTACAAATTCATTTATCTATATTACACTTTTTATATATAAGTATATGTTCTTAAGGTCGTTAACTATTTGGTTTCGAGCCACATTGGAGTCAACTCAAAACTAACCCGAAAAAAGATTAATCTAAAAAATTTAGCTCTTAGCTCTACTCATTTCTTTTGAAACACGTTTAAATTTTTTATAAGTTTGGTTTCATTTTTTTTAATTTCATCAATTTTATAATTTTATGTTTGAATTTTGAATTTTGAATTGTAATGGTTTTGATTCCATCTCATTTTGATTTTGATTTATTTGTTATAATTATTTTCATTTCTTTTTTTATTTCTCATTTAAAATGAATTCAATAGTGTTTCAAAGTGAACACCATACCAAATGTGCTCTCTTTAACCAAATGATAAATTATCAATGGGGTTTGGAAAGAGATTGAAAAGAACCCAAAAAAGAGCAAGCTAAAGACCCAAGTCACTTAGGCCAAAGTGTAGTTTGAAGGCATTTACAAGCCTATGGGAACTTAACTTAATCTTCAATGACTTAATTTCAATCATTTCAACAAAGTGTCAAGGGTTTAAAATTAGTTACAAGAAAGTAAAAGGAGTAAAGATTTGTTTTGAATTTATAATTTGGGAATTGGATCAATCACTTTTCTTCTGAGATAGTCTCTAAAAAAACTTATGGTTAAGTCCTAAGTTCTAGAGAGAGAAAGAGAGCATGAAAGACCTCATATAAAAATGAGATCAACAAGGCGCTGACAAGAAGGCCCGACACTGTGGTGCAAAGGAGTGATTTCATGATGTTAACTTAACATCTCTGAGTGTTGTGCATTTGCCTCTTCATATAAGGAAATGAGTATTGGGTTATTTAAACTAAAATAGTGGTATCAATAGCACACTAAAAATAAAACCAATAAACCCAAATAATTTTTGGGTATTTTTATCTTATTTTCATAATTTTAGTGCCTTTGTGTTTATGACAATTTTAGGAAAAATAGGAAAGAAAAAAAGTTCCTTCCAAATATATTCTGAATAATTATTTAACATTTGGTCTTGATATGACGAGTTACATCAGGTTGCGTCGTGGCACTTGTCTATGTCATCATAATAAGTTTTATATGATGACATATAAAATTACATATTTTTTTAGAAGGAAAACCCAAACAAAAAACTTAGTTATTTAAGAGTTATTAAACTTACATATTTATTTAATTGTCTATTAGTGACAGATAAGCAATTTGAATTATATTATTGTGATTAAGTCTTGATTTTCTAAAATCTTAGTTCGTAGTTCTAATATTACTCCTTATGTGATTGATATCCAGGACTCCATTAGAGCCCTATATTACTTGAGCGATACGTATACTTGCGTTGATAAGTGTGACTTTGCACAATTATTGAATATTTTATACACATCTTTATCAAATCTATAACTGTTATCAAGTTTTTGGCGACATTATTGTATATTTAATATATACATCTTTATCGAATCTATAACCGTTATCAAGTTTTTGGTGCCGTTGCTGAGGAACTAAATCTTCTGGCAGCAGTATTAAATACTTGTATTTTTAAGCATATATAAAGTTGTTGTCAATAACGTAACTGATTATGACCAATCTAACTTCAATCTTGATCCCCAAAATGATCCTCAAGTCGTACTCGAGTCTGATGAACTCGTTGTCAAGTCCAAAGAAGACATCAATGACACCGCTTACGACAACACCGGGAGCGAGGAGCCAGTCTCAAGCGCCATGGTACACCGTTTACCATCAACCTAGATCTTTCTGAAAAAGTGGAGACACCGGAAGATCCAACAATAGTAGCTCAAGAAGAAGAAATCATGGAAGTTAACTTATGGAGCGAAAAAGTGTTACCACCAAGAATAGCTCCAACAGATCAAGGAAAGCCGATAATGGCCCGAGAAAATATACCTCCACCTCCACTAGTGAAAGACCAAGTAATCAAGATAAAATCGGAGGATCATACAAATTAGATTACAACGTGCTAGCTCATCTTAGGAAGAAAGAGATTAAAGCTCAAGAGCTTACGACCTATTTGGATACAAGAGCTTACGGTTGATAAAATGATGTTAAGAGGATTCAACCAAAAGGGAGAAAAAGCCCTTGGATCAATTACATTACTTATGAAGGTTGGAGAACTCGTGACAACCGCTAAATTTCATGACGCCGAGACCTCTTTCAACGCTCTACTAGGTCGACCGTGGATTCATGAACAGAACATGGTTCCATCATCCTTACACCAATGCATCAAGTATTTCAAAGATGGTCAAGAAAATTGCACCAAAGGAGACTTACAAATATTTTCAGTGCATGAAGTTGGTATCCATGAAGATGCTGCCTACTACGCGCCTCCAAAGAAAACTATCTTCTNTCAACGCTCTACTGGGTGGACCGTGGATCCTTGAATAGAACATGGTTCCATCATCCTTACACCAATGCATCAAGTACTTCAAAGATGGTCAAGAAAATTGCATCAAAGGAGACTTACAAACATTTTCAGTGCATGAAGTTGGTATCCATGAAGATGCTGCCTACTACGCGCCTCCAAAGAAAATTATCTTCTCTCATAAAATTGTCACAAATAAAAATGAAGATATGAAAAAATCACAAAGGGGAAGCCATTCAACTCCGCTTCAACGATCTTCCACCACTCCCTTACAACGAGTTAGTGGAGGTTCTTTTAGTTCGCGCACCCGAGGTCGAGGTCGGGGACGTGGACGTGGAAGAATCTACTTAATTGTTGAACGGGCTAGGCAAACTATCAACATTGGTAATGAAGATAGTTCTGAAGATGAAATAATGATGACAAAATAGAAGAAATATTAGTACGATAATGTATGATCGGATAAACCACTATGTGAATGCAATGACCCTTACTCCGATTCTCCCTCAAAAAGATCGAGAGTTTAGAGGTCAAGGAAGTCCGTAGTGTTGGTTTAAAGCCGATCAAATTTTACCGTGCTTCTACCTCTACCAAGCTTGAAAAACATGTAAATTTGGATGCTGATACTAATGAATTAATGGAATTGCCTTTTGGTTTACCTTGTGTTCAAAAATTAATTCAACAGAAAAACTTACCAAAACAAATACCAAAAGATAAATTTCAACTTTTTGAAAAATTATGGAATGTTAAAAGTCAAACTCCCAACTCGAAAGAGGGTCTCAGATTTGATACAATCGGACCAGTCGATGATTCTGAATTTTGCATGATTGTTACTAGTGAGTCAGAAGAGGATTGCCTCGGTATAGAGGATGACTCCATTGATCAAATAATAGAAGATGCTCCGCCAGAATTTGAGAAGGAAATTAAATCTACCATTGATGAATTGAAAGAGATTAACTTCGGGACTGAAGAGCAACCCCGACCTACATTTATAAGTTCTCTACTCAATGACAAAGAATCTTCAGAATTGATCAAACTATTAACAGAATTCAAAGCTTTCTTCGCATGGAATGACGATGAAATGTCAGGACTGTCAGCAGAGGTTGCAGCTCATAAACTCGGGGTGGACAAGAATATAACCCTAGTAAAACAAGCTCCCAAGAGAATGCGCCTCCAAATAGACAACTAGTCATCATCGAGGTGAAGAAATTAATAGATGCTAAAAGAAGAACAATACACCACGTGGTTAGCTAACATTGCACCTATTAAGAAGAAAAATGAATAGATCCGTGTTTGTGTCAACTTCAGGGATTTGAACAAAGCATGTCCAAAGGACAAGTTTCCACAACCAATTCTAGAAATGATGGTGGACATCGCTTCAACACACGAAATTTTCTCCTTCATGGACGGATCATCGGGATATAACCAAATCAAGATGGCTCTCGAGGATGCAACACTTACAGCCTTCAGAACACCGATTGGAATTTTCTGCTACACAGTGTTGTCGTTCGGCCTAAAGAACGTCGAAGCAACATATCAGCGTGCAATGATGAAGATTTTTGACAACCTCATCCATAATCAAGTTGAATGCTATGTGGATGATTTGGTCATTAAAAGTAAACAAAAAATAGACCATTTTTATGATTTGAGGATCGTCTTCAAACAGTTACAATGATATGACCTTAAAATGAATCCCTTAAAGTGCGTCTTTGGTGTTACTTCCGGGAAATTTTTTAGATTTGTTGTATATCATCGGGGAATCGAGATCGACTCAGATAAAATTAAAGCTACCTTGGAAATGCCTCCTCCTAAAACCTTGAAATAGCTATGTTCTTTCCAGGGAAAGTTCGTATATCTGAGACTCATTATTTCTAATCTCTCAGGTAAGTGTTAGCTTTTCTCGACATTAATTAAAAAGGACACTACCAGCGAGCCTTTGAAGATGTTAAATAATATCTAATGACACCTCCTATTTTGGCAGCCCCTATTCCAGGAAAATTGTTGATACTTTATTCCGTGGCCTTAGATGACTCTCGTGGAGCCCTCTTAGCTCAAGTTAATGATGAGGGTAAAGAAAATGCACTCTACTACTCGAGTCGTCGCTTAATACTGACGGAGATAAGGTATCCACCTATTGAGAAGCATTGTCTAGCGTTAATTTTCACCGCTCAAAAGCTTAAGCATTACATGCTTTCTCATAAGATTATCCTAATCTTAAAAGTTAATCCATTGCAATATCTGATGACCCGACCAACACTCTTCGGACGTTTAGTAAGATGGTCAATGATCTTATTGCAATTTAATATAAATTTTGTTCCCCTCCGTGCTATCAAGGGACAGATACTAGCAGACTCTCTTGTTGCACACCCACTGCCAGCTGGGTCCTCTCTCAATGACGAGTTACCAGACGAGCAAATACTACAAATGAAATTCTCCGGTGCTCAAAGCTGGGAAATGTACTTTGATGGCGCTTCGTCAGCCAGGAAAGAAAAAAAGCTCAAACACAGTTATACCAGGCAAAGCAGGGATCAGTTTGATCTTTATCACGCCGGATAAGGGTATGTTGTGGTTCTCATACCACCTGACAGAGCCGTGCGCCAACAATGAAGCAGAATATGAAGCTTTAATCACCGGGTTGGAAGTGGCAATCTCAATAGACATAATGAATATTGTCATTTATGGCGACTCTCAACTCGTCATTTAGCAAGTCGTTGGACAATACAAAATTTTGAAACTAAGATTAGCAGAATACCATCAGTACACAACGAAGTTGCTGGAGCATATCCCCGATGTGACGTTCTACCAGATTTCTAGGGGAGATAATGCCCATGCCGACGCTCTAGCAAAACTCGCTAAGAGAATGACATGTCACCCGGAGGATTCCATTGAAATCACAATACAAGGAAGATATGTCTTGTCTCAAATCAACCTCAAAACCTTACACAAGCTCAAAAAAACAGAAGCAATAAATACAATTGCAAACATCAATGAAGATTGACACAAGCCATTAATATGATATTTGCATACTGGAAAGCTGCCAGAAGACAAGTCTGAAGCACATCATATCACAAGAAGAACCATGTCTTACGCTCTGGTTGGAAACGTTCTCTATAGAATATTTTTTTTACCAGATGTGGCTACATTGTTTGAACAGAACCGAAGCACAGAATATTGTCAAAGAAGAACATGTCAGATTGTGTGGCGCTCTTCAGCTAGGGCCGAAAATGAAAATGAAGATCAAAAGACTTGGATATTATTAGCCAGCAATGATGTTCGATTGCATTGATACAAGCAGAAAATGTCACCAATGCCAAGTGCATAGGGGTGGTCTTACACCAGCCTCCGAATGTGCTACACCCAACTGTTTCCTCGTAGCCTATCGAGTGTTGGGGAACGTACATAATAGGTTTGATAGACCCTTCATCTTCCAAAGGACATAGCTTTATACTTGCTTCTATAGATTACTTCTCCGAATGGCAGAGACAGTACCATTGTGTGATGTTATGACACAACACATCCTTCAATTCTTCAAAAGCCAAATTATCTACCATTTTGGAGTACCACAAATAATAATTTTTGAGAATGAGACAACTTTCAAAAGCACCAATAATTTTGTCAAAATACATGGGATAGATTGGAGATACTCTACGATTTACTATCCCAGAGCATAAAGCCTTCAACAAAATACTGGTACAAATTTTGAAGAAAAAACTGGATGAAAATAAAAGGGATTGGCACAACAAACTATTAGAAGCCTTGTGGTCCTATCAGACGACTTTCATGACCCCCACTCAGTGTACACCCTATATGCTCGTGTACAGGTCCGAGGCCGTGTTACTGCTAGAAATCCAGACACCGTCTCTTAGAGTTGCTGTTGCCAACCAATTCACAATAGGAGAAAGTGCAAAACTCAGACTTGTAGAACTGGAAACTCTTGAGGGAGAACGACTAGAAGTACAACAATACTTGGAGCTTTACCAAGCGAAGATGGTACAAGCCCATGACAAATTGGTCTGCCCAAGGACATTCAAAGTTGGTGACCTTGTACTTGTGCTCAAAAGACCTATTCTTGCATGCCACAAAATAGATGAAAAATTTGAACCAACTTGGGAGGGACCATTTGTCATTTAAAAGGTCTACATAGGAGAAGCCTACCAGTTAGTGGACTTCCAGGGCGAAAGACCCATGTTACCAATAAATGGACGAAACCTTAAAACCTATTATACAACCTAATGCCGCTTGCCTTCGCTTGCTTTGAAAATTTGAAACTTTAATTATTTTGGGGTTATCTATGTGGCCAAATTTCTATGATTGGGTCCAAATTTTGTAATTAACCTCAATATAATGAAAATTTTAAGAAAAAAATTAAACTTCAAATTTTCTCCTTTTTGATTTTAAACTTAATATTCCACTAAATTAAAAAAAAAATCATACATAAAATTAAAAATTCTCTTCACCAAAATAAACTAAAATTTACTTTAATAAATACTTTGTTTTGTGCTCGTTCATGCCAAGTTTTGACCCACTAACATTTTTTCTGTCGTCTATAGAAAAATGTCGGGACAGTGACTGATCTTCGCTTTCAAAGATGGCTGGAGCCTCGCACTAAATGAGGAAATGGCACCATAGGGTTGCACCATAGGCTTCAACATGGACTTTAACGAAGTCAATATGGACTACGAAGGTCCTCTGATGAATGTAGTCAGCTGTCGAGAAAAGGAGGGATTTCCTTCACTGCTGAGGGTGGCCACCAAAGACAATACATCACATAAAGGAAAGAACGTGATGATAGACCATGATTTGAGGGAGGGGCCCAGCTGTCTGCCATCCATTATAGCTACACCAGCAGGAGGCCTAGTAGCCCCCAACAATGAACGACTGCTATACGCTTCGCTTCATAGGACACAGCGCATAAATGCCAATTATAGAAAATAGAGGGCTTTTCTATGGGAAGAACGCAGACGTCAGAAGGAAGCAAACAACTTACTCACCCCTATTCCTGTGGGGAATATCAATGATCAGACTTGAAAGAGACTTCATACGACCTACCCGACATAGATGAAGAATCGGGGTTCATCACAGAGCCAGAGACACCTTCAGCTTCAGATGCCTTATGCATGGGTTGTCGGACGTGTAACGCCAAGATACCTGCAGGGACATCAGCCAAAGGAGCATTTGTAGAATACCCGAACTGCAATGTCCTACATCTACAATGCTACAGTACATTGAAGGAGTATACCTCCACCACCGATGGGTCTCAGACCACAGTTTTTCTGATGGATGAGACATACGTCCCACTGGTGATAGAAGAGTATATACCATGGGGTCCAGGGTCACACATCCCTTTAGATGTTGAATCACATGTTCCAGATAAGCCAACGCCAGTTTGGGTTCCTTCCATTGCCCAGACGGAGGAATGCCCGTGACAGTTGTCGACTCTTAGCACAATGGAGTACTATAAAATAAGCAAGGTGAATAAAAGATAATTTTAATTCTATGAGAAAGTCCAAGGAAGATTCATCAACATACAGGAAGGCCTGGAGCTGTATACCAGGGTCTTCTCCGAAAGTGACGAAAGAAGCATTCTTGACTGCATCTTTGACTTGAGGGATAGAGGCCGAGTGACCAAAGGAAAATATGTTGAGATTTTCATACCCATTTTATACTGTTTTTGATAATATTGCACTTTAAAGAAAGGTATTTTTGATATTTTGTAGCAGGAATGATGAAATAGGGTCATTGGAGCAAAAAGATGCAAAAGGAGCGAATTTGGAGCGAAAATGACCAAAATGTGAAGAATTGAACTAGGGTGCCGACAGCGAGATTTTTTTGAGGCTCCAAAATTAATTCAGTAAGAAGGTCCACGGACGGCACCCTCGAGGCCGCCGACGGCGCCCTCGGTGGTTATGACCAATCAGGCTATGGATAAGGACAAATTTTGAAGGGATGCTTAGGCAACTCTTGGAAAAGCTCATCCACAACTTTAAAAGAAGATTTTAGCCAAAAACTGAAAAGACTCGAGAGTTCCTGGAGGTTACAAAAGTTCCATTAGTGTTTGCTAGAGTGTAAAAAATTTTGAGGAATTCTTTGAGAGATTATAAGAGTGGAGGGAAAGTGAGAGATTTCTTCCTCCTTGCTGCTTCGAAGAGGAATTCTGTGTGCTGTAAAAAAAGGAAGAGATTTAGAGGAACTTCGAGGAGTTTTCTTGGGGAGAAATTAGAGATAAATTTATCTATTGTTGTAGTTTGTATGACTTTGATTTTATATATGAATTCAGGGTTTTGTTGTGTTTTTCCCACAAGATCTGAGTAGTTTTGTCTGTCTTTCTCGTTTTTTTGAGATTTGTGAAATGGTGATTTGAATTGGTGAAACCATGAAAATGTTTAAGAAATTATGATAATCGTTTCACTTCAATCTTAATTTACTTTCAATTTGGCCAATTCATTTGTTAAAATATGTTGAGTTTTAAAGCTAAAGTGAAGATTACATCCAAGATTTAGGGAGGTGAAAGTCCTTGGAAGTTGAGTGCAAATAAATAGGGAAATAAAATTATCGGGTGTAGAATTTGAGACTTTAGAGTGATAGACTAAAATCCCCAATTCAGTCCTATCGTTTGGGTGATAAAGTGTAGATATTAGCCCTCAGGCGAGGGGAACGTGAGAGCTCCGAAGTGAGAGTCGGTATCCTCCCAGCCTAGCCGCATATTCAGTAAACAAGCGTAGGATTAATCAATGTTCTTTATGTCTGGACCAAAGGGTAAATAATAGGTATGCTCCTATTTGGCACAATATAATTTGAACTGATTCACTTTATCCATTCACTATAATTTCTTGATAAGGAGAATGATGTTTTCTTATATATTGAATATCACATTAAAAACCTTATTAGTATAATTAGTTTTTTAATAGTTATTAAAATTACATATTTATTTCAATTGCCTATTAGTGATAGATCAGCAAATTGAACTTCATTGTTGTGATTAAAGTATTGCTTTTCTAAAGTCTTAATTTGTAGTTCTAATCTTACTCCCTATGGATTGATATCTAGGACTCCATTAGAACCCTATATTACTTGAGCGATACGTATACTTGCATTGATAAGTGTGACTTTACAATTGTTGAATATTTATTTCATCCATATTTATCGAATCTATAATTGTTATTAAGTTTTGGTGCAGTTGCTGAGGAATAAAATCTTTAGCAGCAGTATTAAATACTAATATTTTTAAGTATATATAAAGTCGCGGTCACTGAGAAGGCCTTCTCTTAGAAAGAACGTACTCTGAGCCGAAGAAATGGATGAGAGGAAAAGGAAGAATCACCATACAGTGCGGCTGTTGTAATAATTTTACAAATGACAAACAAGGAAATACGTCGGGGATCCTCAGACATGACTAGGTAGATCCACTACCTCCTATAATAAAGTGGATGATCAAGAGGATGGTCAGATGGAACTTACTACTAGCTACCTGCATCCCAAATAGTTGCATCATCAACATTTATGACGAGGGTGATTGCATCCCTCCCCATATAGACCACCGTGATTTTGTGAGGCCCTTCTGCACGGTCTCATTCATGAGCAAAAGCAATATTTTATTCGGAAATAAAATTGACATTTTCGGCCCTGGCAAGTTCGGAGGAGCTATAGAGATTCTACTGCCAGTTGGTTCAGTTTTGGTCCTGAAAGGAAACGGGGCAGATGTCGCCAATCACTGCATCCCAGGGGTGCGACACCATAGGGTGTTCATAACCTTCCATAGGATGGATGACAAGAAAGCACCATAGACTCAAAATTAGAAGAACTGCTACTGTACGAGCTATGAAAGGGTTATACCTCTAAGTACATGCGAAGGGAACTCCTGTCCTGGAGAACGACTTAGAAGGTCTGCTCGATCAGGAGCTCCTCATACCTGATATAGATGATCAGATGGTTCACTTTTTTTTATAGTGATATGATATGTATCAAACATACTCAACCTAAAATGTATACTCAACATGAGATGTTTTGGATGTACTTTGATATGGACTATATATTGTACCTTTTTCAGGCGTTAGCCTATATTTGATATGTGACATCTTGATTGGAGTAGATTAATGAAGGTTTCTCTCAGAAATGTGCCTTTTTGTCAATTAACTTTTTTGTGTGATGGATGGAAGCCACGAACCATGCGTTGGTTGAAAATTTCAATGAACAAAGAACGAAACAACGAACCTTTAATAATAAAATAAAACTCAAATAAAAATGATCACAAATGAACAAACAACAAAATAAATTTCTTTTGAAAATCAACCAACTAAAATTAAAATTTTAAAGACATATTTTGAAAAATTAAAAGTGATAAAAACAACAAGAAAATAAAATGAATATGTTGAGTAGATTCTCTCGGTTTCAGAGTTTCTTACTCTTGTGCGCGCAGCACAACCATCTTTATTTACATTAACTCTCTTCACATCCCCGCAGAATTTTGCATTCTGCACAAAGCCCCACAAAACTCTACAAACCTTCTTCAACAAAATTAACCTTTTCACATAATACATTCCTGTAAATTCAACACAATAAACTCTCTTCTGAGAATTGTCCCTATATTTCAATTCTTACATTTTCGAATCAATACCTAAATTCTGATTCACTACCTCCAAGGTTGGTACCTAAATTCCAACACTCTCTTCTGAGAATTGTCCCTATATTTCAATTCTCACATTTTTAAATCAGTGCCTAAATTTTCATTCACTACCTCTAAGGTCGGTACCTAAATTCTGACACTCTCTTCTGGGAATTGTCCCTATATTTCAATTCCCACTCTGGCACTCTCTTCTAAGAATTGTCCCTACATTTCAATTCTCACATTTTCGAATCAGTACCTAAATTTTGATTCACTACCTCCGAGATTGGTACTTAAATTCCAAAACTCTCTTATGAGAATTGTCCTTATATTTTATCTCACACATATTCGAATCAGTCCTATGTTTTTGATTCACTATCTCTAAGATCAGTACCTAAATTCTGACACTCTCTTCTAAGAATTTTCACTATATTTCAATTCTCACATTTTTAAATCAGTATCTAAATTCTGATTCACTGCCTCCGAGGTCGGTACCTAAATTCTGACACTCTCTTCTGAGAATTGTCCCTATATTTCAATTCTCACATATTCAAATCAGTCTTATGTTTCTGATTCACTATATTTAAGGCCGGTCCCTAACTTTCGACTCTCTTTTAGAGATTGATACCTTAATTTCAATTCTCATTTCCGAATCAGTACCTAAATTCCGATTTCTTCACATATTTTCATATTTTATTCACATATTCACCATGAATTTACATGTTTGAATCTGAATATTTTCTGCATAGGGAGATATATTTTCTCATCACCTCTTGGCTTGGATGTGAGTACTAGTGCTTTCCTTCCTAACATGATCGATATGTTTTCCCGCTACCACTTGAGTTGGATGTGATTCACAGTGCTTTCCTCCTCAATGTAGCAAATAGTTTCCGCGTCACCTCTTAGGTTGGATGTGAGTCACAACACTTTCCTTCTTAACGTGATCGATATGTTTTCCGACTACCTCTTGAGTTGGATGTGAGTCACAGTGCTTTCCTCCTCATTGTAGCAGATATTTTCTTCGTCACAGCTTAGGTTGAATGTGTGTCCAGTGCTTTTCTTCCTAACGTGATCGATATATTTTCCCGCTACCACTTGAGTTGGATGTGAGTCCCGGAGCTTTCCTCCTCAATGTAGCAGATATTTTCCTCATCACCTCTTAGGTTGGATGTGAGTCCCAGTGCTTTCCTTCCTAACGTGATCGAGATATTTTCCCGCTACCTCTTGAGTTAGATGTGTGTCACGGAGCTTTCCTCCTCAACGTAGCAGATATTTTCCTCGTCACTTCTTAGGTTGGCTGTGAGTCACATTGCTTTCCTTCCTAACGTGATCAATATGTATTCTCGCTACCTCTTGAGTTGGATGTGAGTCACAACGCTTTCCTCCTCAATGTAGCAGATATTTTCTTCGTCATCTCTTAGGTTGGATGTGAGTCCCAATTCTTTCCTTCCTAACGTGATCGATATATTTTCTTGCTACCTCTTGAGTTGGATGTGAGTCATGGAGCTTTTCTCATCAACGTAGTAGATATTTTCCTCGTCACCTCTTAAGCTGGATGTGAGTCATAGCGCTTTCCTTCCTAACATGATCGATATGTTTTCTCACTACCTCTTGAGTTGGATATGAGTCACAGCGCTTTCCTCCTCAATGTAGCAGATATTTTCTTTGTCACCTCTTAGGTTGGATGTGAGTCCCAGTGCTTTACTTCCTAACGTGATCGATATATTTTTCCGCTACCACATGAGTTGGATGTGAGTCTCAGAGTTTTCATCCTCAACATAGCAGATATTTTCTTCGTCACCTCTTAGGTTGGAACTGAATCCCAGTGCTTTCATTCCTAACATGATCAATATATTTTCCTGCTATCACTTGAGATGGATGTGAGTCACAGTGCTTTCCTCCTCAATGTAGCAGATATTTTCTCGTCGCCTCTTAGGTTGGATGTGAGTCCCAGTGCTTTCCTCTCTAACATGATTGATATATTTTTCCGCAACCGCTTGATTTGGATGTGAGTCACAGCGCTTTCCTCCTCAATGTAGCATATATTTTCATCATCACCTCTTGAGTTGGATGTGAGTCATAGTGCTTTCCTTCCTATCATGATCGATATATTTCCCCGCTACCTCTTCAGTTGGATGTGAGTCCCAGAGGTTTCCTCCTCAACGTAGTAGATATTTTCTTCATCACCTCTTGGGTTGGATGTGAGTCCCAGTGCCTTCCTTCCTAACGTGACATATATATTCTCCCTGTCACATGCCAGTTTGAATATAACTCCCCAGTGGTAACTTGAACTGGTATAATATCCTTAATGGTTGTCATAATCTACACTGTCGTTACCTTTTTGAGTCGGATGTGAGCCTCTGTGCCTTCCACCTCGATTCGGTCCTCCCTCACAATCCTATTCTATGAAATTATCAATGTTAAAATCAAAATTAAACACTGAATTTGGAATCGAGTTCCCGCCTCAATCGTCAGTTTTCCCGACGGTCGTTTGCGAAGTCTCTTTGCTTTTCCCCAGCAGAGAGTATCTGTTGCTCCCCGACAAAAATAATTGTTACTCTATTCTACACTACTTCCAAGTTTGTTGACTTAAGAATTTATATTGGTTTTGTTGATTTTGTCGGTCAATGCCAATACGCGCGGTGTGCTTGCCCAGCACACCACACAAATTGGGGTCCATTTGTTGACCTCACTTTTGGTTGAGGTTTAGTTTTTTTTTCTTTAGTAGCCTATGGTCTAGCCATAGGACTTTCCTATTGACTATTCTTAGAAAGCTAGAAAAGGAACCCTCACTATTAGAAATTTCAAACTCTTTTCTACTCAACTTGAAATTCCACATATTAGTCCTAACCTCCAGCACTTAGTAGGTGAGGTCATTCTTGGGGAACTCAAGATGAGTCACCCTTAAGACTGCTGGACCTTAGGGTTAACCCTGGGTGTTGGTCTAGGGCTTAAGGTACATACTTGAACTCACAATCACTCACAATCTGAAACTTAAACTTCTAAGCTTTGGTCCCTTGATAATTTTGGGAGACTCATGTAGGTGGTCCCCTAAACCCACTAGCCCTAGGCTAGGGTTTAGCTAAGATCACTACATAGAGGACCCAAAATAGGTTTTCATTGGTCCATGGCTTATTGATGGTGGTTGGCACTCCAACTCTACCAAGATAGCCAACCTAGGGGTTTCCATTGGTCCATGGCTTATTGATGGTGGTTGGCACTCCAACTCTACCAAGATACCCAACCTAGCCTTTTGCCCCCTAAGCTCCCCTAAATTACCTAGATACCCTTGGGACCCCAAATTTGGCCAAAATTCCTAAATTTACCCAAAATACCCAAAGTGGTTCAAAAATCATTTCAAACACCTTGAAAACAACCAAACTACCCAAAATCACCAAAATTTGCCAAATTACCAAATGCCTTTCCTTAGCCCAAAATTCCAAAAATTACAAAAAAAAAATCCCAAAACCTCCTAAATATTCCTAATTTCATTTTCCTCAACGGATGACACAATTTGGCCAATTTGACCATCCTGGACCAAAAACCCCAAATTACCTTTTAAAGACGCATTTTTCCCCAAATATACCTCAAATGTCCATCAATTTGATCCCAATCTCCCCAAATTTCAATCCCAAACTTAAATTCACCCTCAATGTGACCAAAATAAACCAAATCCAAGCCCAATTGTTCCATAATTTGAACCCAATTTTGATTTAGATCAAAACCCAAATTTTGGCTCCATGACTTGGTTCCACCAAATTGAACTCATGGCCTACTCAACTTGCCACAATTTGTGTTGAAAACCCTTCATAATATTCCCATACATCAAACTTGACTTTCAATTGGCCTTGGTGAGGCCTCAATTTTATTTGATTTCAACTTAATTCCAAAAAGCCCCAAATTTGCCCCAAATTTGTTGTCTTAAAAACTCAACAAATTGATGACCTTAGCCCCAAAATTTCCACTCTAGTCCTTCATGAAAAATCGTTAAATATCTTCCTTGATCATTTGTACCATTCAATTTTGACTTAGCCCAAGGCTAACCCAACCTAAACCCAAGTCTAGCCCAACATGCCCAAATTGACTAAATTTAAAAAATCCTCCAAATTGAACCTCCAATTGAACTCAAAATCATTTCAATTCTTCACTAAAAATCTTCATAAAAATCATCTACCCAATGTTGATAAATCAATTAGACAATTTATATGGCTAGCCTAGCCCAAACCCAATCTTTGATCACTTGAACCCACATTGAACCCATGCACTAAAGATGGCCTAACTACCCCAAAGTCACAAAATTAATGACTCCACAACCAATAGTTGGACCCTAGTGGCTAGCCTAAATCTCTTAAACCATCTAAACTAAGCCATGGACCAAAGGTCCCCTAAATTAAGGGATTTCATTCCATATTTTCTTAATCTTAGGATATTTTTGCCAAAATAAAGCCTAAACACATTAAATTGATGTGGCATATTCCACTGAGGTCCCTGACCTCCTTGGCCACCTCCCCTGGCTAGCTGGCAGGCCTAGTGGCCAGAAAAGGACCAAATCAAGAGCCACCTCCATGGGATTAAACCCAATTCAAACCTAGAGGCCACCTCATCCAAATAAAATGTTAGAGCCTCTCTGCCCTCCACCTAGGAAGCACATTTAACCCCCCAATTGGCCATGGTAGCAAGACTTAAGCCATTTTTTATAAAAGCTTCCCTCCACAGCCATGGGAGGAGAACTGAAATTTCCTCTGAGAGACTTCCCCAAATTGATTCAAAAGCCTCTTTGAGACCTCCTCAGTGCAATCCAACCACAACATTGCCCTGAACCCCCTTGCCGGAGCCCAATTTTGAGCTCAAATCTTTGCCTAAAACCAGGACAGAGCTCTCCTCACTTCTACACTCAATAAAAATCAAATTAAACTCACCCACACGTTCACTACACTGAAAGAATGAGAAGCCCCATCAAATTCCCCTTCCATAGAGACTCTAACATAGCTCTAGACCAACACGTGAAATCGAGCTTGGCTGAATTCATACTTAGACCTTACACCACGGGTAGAGGCTTAATACCTAGCCTCCTTGGACCCCAACGAATGTGCCGAGCATCTCTGATCGAAGCTTCCCTTCTCAGAGCCAAGGTATTGATCCTCTCCTCCTCCTGAGCCTATTTTGACTCTCCATTTTATTAGGCTTAATTTAATTGCATGATTACTGTATGGATATGTTCGTCTCACTTAGACGAGTCCATAAGATCAAACTCGAGGTGATTTGGTTGCGTATGGATATGTTCGTCTCACTTAGATGAGTCCATAGGATCAAACCCGAAGTGATTTGGTTGACTTAAGCTTGATTTCATGGTACCTTAGCAGTATGGATGTGTTCGTCTCACTTAGACGAGTCCATAGGATCAAACTCGAAGTGATTTGGTTGAGTCTATGGCCAAGATCTTAAGATTTTAGTGTGGACGGGCATGGGATCATTCTATCGGGGACGATGACGGGGAGGGGGTTATAGTGTGGAAGGTCATGAGATCACTCTATCGGGGATGATGACGGGGAGTCGTCCAATCACACATGTATCGGATGGACGGAGGAGATCAAGTCGGACAACGCTTCCTTACGTGAACAGCGGGCCGAGTCAGCGGCTACGTGGATGGCAGCGTCCAACCAGAATGTGCCACGCGCGCCTTCGGAGCTGCCGAGGATACAGTCAGTGTCGTGCGTTTAAATAGATAAATAGGGAATTTAAAAAATCAGAAAAAGATCCCTAACTTTAAAAATTCATATCTTGGTGTCAAAAAATCACAAAAATAAAATAAAAATATTCTCTTGCTCAGCAAATAGAGGACAACAATGTTGAAATAATTTGAAGGCCATTTGATTCATGTTTTATTTTTAATTAATTAAACACTATTTTGAGTCTTTTAATTTTTCATGCATATAGCCATATCACAATGGATTGAAATTTTAGCATGTTGTTGCCTCTATTATAGGGGATATCTTTTGATTTTTCTAAAGTCAGAGGAGGTCCCTAGACAGAGATCCATATTTTTTAATTTTTTATCTATTATTTGCATAGATTAATTATGATAATTAGCATATTGATTATAAAATTCCAAGAAAATTTTGAAAGGTTCACTATGACTGGAGGACCCATTGGAAATAATTTCATGAGTTAAGTCATTGAGAATGCACTTAATCTTTACCAACCCTAAAACACAAAGAAAATTAATTTTGGGTAACATAAACATATAAATGACTTAATTTTTAATCTCCACTGAAATTTAAAGTCTAGAGAACTCCCTATGAAAATTTAAAAACATTTGGAGTTTCTTTAGTATCTCAAATTGATTTTTCAAGTTAATTAATATTTTTGGCACTAAAATGGTTTTTAATAATTAAAATATAACTTGAAAAATTATAAAACTTGGTTTTTGGAGTTCTCTGTGGTTAGGCGTATTTTTTAAAAATAAAATGGTATTTAAAATAAAAAGTTGATTTTTAGCTTATTTTTAAATATTTAAATAATTAAGAATTCATAAAAATCACAAAAATAATAAAATTCATGGAAATATTCTAAGTTGCTTCATAAGCCCTTAGGAATAATTGGGTTATTTTTCTTGATTTTCTAAATAAAGATATTGAATTTTGAAGCTTAAAATAATTTTTAAAGGCTAAAAATGGATTTTTACTAAAATAATTCTAGTAATTCAAATAAAAATTAGAAAAATGTGAAATTTGTTTCTTTATGTCCATTGACATGAGAGAGATTTTATAAAAATGTAAAACTTAATTTTTCACTTTTAAAATATTTTATAATTAATAAACATCCAAGAACTTAAAATAATTCTTAAAATTCAAATAAACTTTAAAAAAATCATGAATATTGGTCCAAAGCTTTCTTTAGTCAAACTCTACCTCCAGTAAAAATTTTAAGAGATTATAATTTACCTTGGTCAAGTTAGGAATTTTCTTTGAAAAATTGTACTTTTGCATTAAAAATAATTATATAGATAAATTAAAATTTGAAAAATCACACTTTCTCCTCTGATATCTCAATTGACTCATGATTGAGGTAGGATAAAAGTTCCAAAGTCATTTAGATTAAATTTGATGAATTATGAAGTGATAGAGCCTTAGGGGCAATTGTATAATTTTGAAAATTTAGCCTTAATTAATATTTAGGCCTAATTTCAGAAAGGGGAATGGGAAATCTTTGATTCTAATTAACATATTTGGATGTTTGAAACACAAGGGGTTAACTAGTAGAAACCAACCTCACTTTTCCTAATTAAAAAAGGATAAATCTGCAATTTCCTTAAATTACATAAATTTGAGAGTCTAGCCGATTAAATGATCTTAGATTTAGGGGTATGATTTTGGGTGTTAATAACTCACTAATTTAATACCCCTATTTGATGAACAAAAAAAAAACATGAATCATCACCGTCACTTATAAGTCAATTTCATTTGCAATGACTAAGACACTCACCAAAATATTAAGGGCTTAGTAGTGACTTAGGATAAATCAAGTTTCATTTAAATAAGGATTAGAAAAGTAAACATCATTAAAACAACTTTTAAACACTACAAGCCCAAGTCAAAATTTGGTTAAGTCTCTTAAACTTGCATCTTTAAGGGTCTTCACCCACATAATTTTTAAATTGAATTACGAGTGATAATTACCCTATTCATAGGGATGATTGAGACATCAATGCTCACTGAGCACTAAGGGTATTTACAAGATGAATTATTGAGGAACATAATAAGTTCAAAAGAACTCAGGATTTTCCACTAGGAAGCAAGAGAGTAGCACATACCTGCTTCTTTCTCTAGATCTGTTGGATACCTCAGAGATCTACTAAATTTAATATGTTTTTCTTGATAAAATCATCATTCATTAAACTCCTAAGGACCCACCAATATATGATTTAGGGTTAGGTAGGTCGCTAAAATTTTACTTCCTTGTTTCTTATAAACTGCCTTAACTTGAATTTTGAGTTTCAGGTAATGGAACGAGAAGACTCGTCCGGTACGCTTTTACAGTTTTCAGCATTGTCTTTCTTATACTTTTTATGTTATACTTTTATGCTTACACAAATTTTCATGCTAAACAACAATGTCACCCTGCATGAAAATTAAAACTATCAGGATAGCCACAAAACCAAAATTGAAACTAAAACTAAAATCAACCAAGATAAAATTCATTGCCGCAACATTCAAAATATAAAATAACTAAAAATTTAATCACAAGCATCACACAAAACTATAATTGCAACTAAATTAAGATGTCTCTATCAGATGATCGGGGATTCCTTGGAGGAGGTAACATACGATTGCTAACGAGGATTCCCACAATCTAAAAGAAATTACGGAACTCATTAAGTTGAGTTTAGTAAGTTCATTTGGACTAAGGAATCCAATAGAAAATAGTAGTGCCGGAACGAGGGAATCGTAAGATCTTAACCGATGTCGCTCTAATCAACTTTAACTTGCCCCCATAAAATTTAAAGAACTACAACCATTGGGCCACCTGATTTGACATCATAACTTGATACACTAGAAAACTCAAACTCGTCACGGCAAGGAGCTTGGAGCTAGCATGGTGGGCAGCACGACTATCTTCAACAGCAAAACCTGTCCTCCCCAGCTTAACCAATCTTCCTTCCTTAGACTTAAACAACAAAGCCATAGGACTTCGAGCTTGCTTGCTTATGCAACGTAAGTCCTCACCTTATCTTTAGGCGTTTGCATAGCCCTGCTATACAATATAAGCCCTAACTCTTCTTAGGATTTTGAGGTTGTCGTTTGTCACGACCTAAATCCTCATATCTTCCAGGTTGTTTGTTTGATTGTTTCACATGAATGTAAGCCCTAACTAATAAAATTGATAAAATGAAACACCTAAATATTTCTCCTCAGAAATGAAGCCAAACATTGGATAGCTTGGGAAGTCACCGAGGTTCTCCACTGGATCTATGGCATCCCCTAGTTCTTACTCCTTTGGACTCTACAACAAAATGTTCCAAACTTGAACCAATTCCCTTTCACACCTCTACGTCCGATCTCATTGAAAAGCCCTACCATTTGAAACTCCTTGAAAATAATATTTCCTAATTTTTATCGAGATTTTTGTTAGGTGACTTTGGTCATTTAAGATGTAGTTAACTGTAGGGGCTTGCCCTTATAAGAAGCATGTCCGAACCCAACTTAATATAAACTCTATTTAATTCTTTATATTAAATAGGAAACTTTTCAGCAAATATAAAGGTTTCGCAGACCAAAAAGATGTCATATATTTCTTAGTTTATTTGATCGAGCCTCATCCTCAAGTCTTGTGTTTATCCTTTGGGATAGATACAAGATTTGAGGTACAACGCTCTTTCATTTAAACTATAAAAAATATGGGGTCAATTTGATTTCATATTTTTCTATAACTATAACTATATATATATATATATATATA
>JXCR01127730.1:45906-116467 GCA_002079205.1 Phalaenopsis hybrid cultivar
TTTCTCTGACAATCTCTTTCTCTCTTTCTCCCTCTTTACACGCCACACACTCCCTCTCCTTCTCTGTAGACTTCCTTCTCTTTTATCAAAGGCTAACTCCCTCCAAAATGAATTCAAAATTCCTTCCAAAATTCTATCCAAAAGTCAACTCTTTTTAATTGAAAAGATATGTCCATTGATCTAAGAGACATATCCCTTCATAAAAGAACCTTCCAAAGTGTCTAGAGGCATTGAATCACTCCAAGGGGTGTTTAGAATAAATGCTTTATTAGAAATTCACAAAAAAATTATCCTAAACTGCCTTAATCCACAAAAAGTCGTCTTTGGCTCTTCTTGCGCTAGTTTTGGCTCCACCTCTCTATAAAATGGCGCACCTTACACCAATCTAGCGCATCTGGTGCCAACATTCCCAAAATTCACAGTTTTGGCTCCAAATTTTGTCTTTTTTGCTATTTTTGCTCCACATGCCTAAAATTGATGTGCCTGCAACAACATATTATTTTGGTTTATCAATGTGTACAGATTGAAACAATATTTTAATGGAAAAAGGACAGTTTTTAAAGAGACTGTAATGTTGGATCACGGAGAATAAAGACTGAAAATGTCGGATCGATGACATTAAACCAAGCTCTTTGTGGGAGGCAACCCATATTTATTGTAGTTTATTTTCTTTCTATGTTCTTGTTCAAAATATTTTATGTATATTAATATATTTGTACTTTTATAGATTTTCTGTATTTGAGAAAGTATTTAAAAACATCTTATTTACTTAATTGTATGGAAAAATTGAGAATTTATTGGAACAAAATCGAAATGGAAAAATTTTTTGGAACTGCCGCATGATGCATGAGATTGGCGCTTGATGCACCATATTCCAGAGAGCCGGCGCATGAAGCGCCAGAATCGGAGCATGAAGCACCGCCATGATGAAAATGACTTAAAATGTTTCAAATGACAATTTTTGGTATTTTTTGGTAGGTTCTTCTCCTTCTTACTCCCAAAAAATGGTTTTAAAGTCAATTTTAAAGGGGAAAATGAGCGAAGTGTCACTAGTTTTCAAATCCAATGGCGTCCCATTCTAAAAATTCCACTAGATTTGGAATTTTCAACCGAAGAAAGTTCACCAGTTTTGATGCGCAAAAGTTACATGATTGTGTTCTTGTGAAAAATAGGCTAATCAAAGAAAGGGGGTTTGTGAATCGAGGATTCAATGCACCGAATATTCATGTAGAAGAGATTATTACGCAAAGATGCTGGGAAGTGCTTTGCTACACTACTACTGTCGTAGTTGTCCATGTAGTGAAAGAGTTTTATGCAAATTTTCATGGAATTAACCAAGGAATTGTCTATGTGGGAGGTAGGTTTGTGCAATTCACTCCTTGAAGAATAAACAATGGTTTTGATTAAAAATGTGTCTATTTTTCACTACGCAAATTTTACCTTTACAAGAGATAACATGAATGAAGTCTATCGATACCTTATGGATGAAGATGCAAATTGTGAGGCCATGGATGATGAAAATGTAAGTTTTTCTTCATCATTATTAAATCCTGCTTCTAAGGTGTGACATTTCTTTATTGCATTAAAATTACTTCTCACTATGAAAATCATTAAAGTAACTAAGGAGAGTGTTATTCTAATTTACCGTAGTCAAACTAGAAAACCTGTTGATATTAAAGCAATAATTATGAAATCAATTTTGGGATTGATTGTCAATGGATCATCAACTGGATTAAGGCATCTATCAATTATTTTCCTACTATGTAGTCAATCGCAAATACCTTATGAGAGTTGGGAGAAAGTGCTTCTTCCTTTGAAGCTAATGGATCCAGAAGTCTATTGCAACCGTATTGGAGTGGGAGATGAGAATGATGTGAATGTATTGATGGATCAANAAATTTGAGAAGGAAATTAAATCTACCATTGATGAATTGAAGGAGATTAACTTTGGGACTGAAGAACAACCCCGACCTACATTTATAAGTTCTCTACTCAATGACGAAGAATCTTCAGAATTGATCGAACTATTAACAGAATTCAAAGATTTCTTCGCATGGAATGATGATGAAATGCCAGGACTGTCAGCAGAGGTTGCAGCTCATAAACTCGGGGTGGACAAGAATATAACCCTAGTAAAACAAGCTCCCAAGAGAATGCGCCTCGAAATAGAACAACTAGTCATCACCGAGGTGAAGAAATTAATAGATGCTAAAAGAAGAACAATTTCCCATGTGGTTAGCTAACATTGTACCTATTAAGAAGAAAAACGAATAGATCCGTGTTTGTGTCAACTTCAGAGATTTGAACAAAGCATGTCCAAAGGACAAGTTTCCACTACCAATTCCAGAAATGATGGTGGATATCGCTTCAACACACGAAATTTTCTCCTTCATGGACGGATCATCGGGATATAACCAAATCAAGATGGCTCCCGAGGATGCAACACTTACAGCCTTCAGAACAGCGATTGGAATTTTCTGCTACACAGTGTTTTTGTTCGACCTAAAGAACGTCAAAGCAACATATCAGAGTGCAATGATGAAGATTTTTGACAACCTCATCCATAATCAAGTAGAATGCTACGTGGATGATTTGGTTATTAAAAGTAAACAAAAAATAGACCATTTTTATGATTTGAGGATCGTGTTCAAACGGTTACAATGATATGACCTTAAAATGAATCCCTTAAAGTGCATCTTTGGTGTTACTTCCGGAAAATTTTTGGGATTCGTTGTATATCATTGGGGAATCGAGATCGACTCAGATAAAATTAAAGCTATCTTGGAAATGCCTCCTCCTAAAACCTTGAAATAACTATGTTCTTTCCAGGGGAAGTTTGTATATCTAAAACGCATTATTTCTAATCTCTCAGGTAAGTGTCAGCCTTTCTCGGCATTAATTAAAAAGGACGCCAAAGTTTGGGAAGAGAAATGCCAGCGAGCCTTTGAAGATGTTAAATAATATCTAATGATACCTCCTGTTTTGGCATCCCCTATTACAGGAAAATCGTTGATACTTTATTCCGTGGCCTTAGATGACTCTCTTGGAGCCCTCTTAGCCCAAGTCAATGATGAGGGTAAAGAAAATGCACTCTACTACTCGAGTCGTCGCTTAATACTGACGGAGATAAGGTATCCACCTATTGAGAAGCATTGTCTGGCGTTAATTTTCGCCGCTCAAAAGCTTAAGCATTACATGCTTTCTCATAAGATTATCCTAATCTCAAAAGTTAGTCCATTGCAATATCTGATGACCCGACCAACACTCTTCGGACGTTTAGTAAGATGGTCAATGATTTTATTGCAATTTGATATAAATTTTGTTCCCCTCCGTGCTATCAAGGGACAGATACTAGCAGACTCTCTTGTTGCACACCCACTGCCAGCTGGGTCCTCTCTCAACGACGAGTTACCAGACGAGCAAATACTACAAATGAATTCTCCGGTGCTCAAAGCTGGGAAATGTACTTTGATGGCGCTTCGTCAGCCAGGAAAGAAAAAAAGCTCAAACACAGTTATACCAGGCAAAGCAGGGATCAGTTTGATCTTTATCACGCCGGATAAGGGTATGTTGAGGTTCTCATACCACCTGACAGAGCCGCGCGCCAACAATGAAGCAGAATATGAAGCTTTAATCATCGGGTTGGAAGTGGCAATCTCAATGGACATAATGAATATTGCCATTTATGGCGACTCTCAACTCGTCATCTAGCAAGTCGTTGGACAATACAAAATTTTGAAACTAAGATTAGCAGAATACCATCAGTACACAATGAAGTTGCTGGAGCATATCCCCGATGTGACGTTCTACCAGATTTCTATGGGAGATAATGCCCATGCCGACGCTCTAGCAAAACTCGCTAAGAAAATGGCATGTCACCCGGAGGATTCCATTTAAATCACAATACAAGGAAGATATGTCTTGTCTCAAATCAACCTCAAAACCTTACACAAGCTCAAAAAAGAAGAAGCAATAAATACAGTTGCAAACATCAACGAAGATTGACACAAGAAATTAATATGATATTTGCATACCGGAAAGCTGCCAGAAGACAAGTCTGAAGCACATCATATCACAAGAAGAACCATGTCTTACGCTATAGTGGGAAATGTTCTCTACAGAAGATTTTTTTGACGAGATGTGGCTACAGTGTTTGAACAGAACCGAAGCACAGAATATTGTCAAAGAAATACATGTCAGATTGTGTGGCGCTCTTCAGTCAGGGCCGAAAATGAAAATGAAGATCAAAAGACTTGGATATTATTGGCCAGCAATGATGTTCGATTGCATTGATACAGCCAGAAAATGTCACGAATGCCAAGTGCATGGGGGTGGTCTTACACCAGCCTCTGAATGTGCTACACCCAACTGTTGCCTCGTAGCCATTCGAGTGTTGGGGAACGTACATAATAGGTCTGATAGACCCTTCATCTTCCAAAGGACATAGCCTTATACTTGTTGCTACAGATTACTTCTCCAAATGGCAGAGGCAGTACCATTGTGTGAGGTTATGACACAACACGTCCTTCAATTCTTCAAAAGCCAAATTATCTACCATTTTGGAGTACCGCAAAGAATAATTTCCGAGAATGAGACAGCTTTCAAAAGCACCAATAATTTTGTCAAAATACATGGGATAGATTGGAGATACTCTACGATTTACTATCGCAGAGCAAATGGTCTGGCTAAAGCCATCAACAAAATACTGGTACAAATTTTGAAGAAAAAACTGGATGAAAACAAAAGGGATTGGTACAACAAACTATTAGATGCCTTGTGGGCCTATCAGACGACTTTCAAGACTCCCACTCAGTGTACACCCTATATGCTCGTGTACGGGTCCGAGGCCGTGTTACTGCTAGAAATCCAGACACCGTCTCTTAGAGTTGCTGTTGCCAACCAATTCACAACAGGAGAAAGTGCAAAACTCAGACTTAAAGAACTGGAAAGTCTTGAGGGAAAACGACTAGAAGTACAACAATACTTGGAGCTTTACCAAGTGAAGATGGTACAAGCCCATGACAAATTGGTCTGCCCAAGGACATTCAAAGTTGGTGACCTTGTACTTGTGCTCAAAAGACCTATTCTTGCATGCCACAAAATAGATTGAAAATTTGAACCAACTTGGGAGGGACCATTTTTCATTTAAAAGGTCTACACAGGAGGAGCCTACCAGTTAGTGGACTTCCAGGGCGAAAGACCCATGTTACCAATAAATGGATGAAACCTTAAAACCTATTATACAACCTAATGCCGCTTGCCTTCGCTTGCTTTGAAAATTTGAAACTTTAATTATTTTGGGGTTATCTATGTGGCCAAATTTCTATGATTGGGTCCAAATTTTGTAATTAACCTCAATATAATGAAAATTTTAAGAAAAAAATTAAACTTCAAATTTTCTCCTTTCTAATTTTGAACTTAATATTCCACTAAATTAAAAAAAAAATTCATACATAAAATTAAAAATTCTCTTCACCAAAATAAACTAAAATTTACTTTAATAAATACTTTGTTTTGTTCTCGTTCATGCCAAGTTTCGACCCACTGACATTTTTTCTGTCGTCTATAGAAAAATGTCGGGACAACGACTGATCTTCGCTTTCAAAGATGGCTGGAGCCTCGCACTAAATGAGGAAATGGCGCCATAGGGTGGCACCATAGGCTTCAACATGGACTTTAACCAAGTCAATATGGACTACGAAGGTCCTCTGATGAATGTAGTCAGCTGTCGAGAAAAGGAGGGATTTCCTTCACTGCTGAGGGTGGCCGCCAAAGACAATACATCACATAAAGGAAAGAACGTGATGATAGACCAGGATCCGAGGGAGGGGCCCAACCGTCTGCCATCCATGATAGCTACACCAGCAGGAGGCCTAGTAGCCCCCAACAATGAATGACTGCCAGACGCTTCGCTTCATAGGACACAACGCAGAAATGCCAGCTGTAGAAAATAGAGGGCTTTTCTATGGGAAGAACGCAGACATCAGAAGGAGGCAAACAACTTACTCACCCCTATTCCTGTGAAGAATATCAATGATCAGACATGAAAGAGACTTCATCCAGCCTACCCGACATAGATGAAGAATCGGGGTTCATCACAGAGCCAGAGACATCTTCAGCTTGAGATGCCTTATGCATGGGTTGCCGGACGTGTAACGCCAAGATACCTGCAAGGAAATCAGCCAAAGGAGTATTTGTAGAATGCCCGAACTGCAATGTCCTACATCTACAATGCTACAGTACATTGAAGGAGTATACCTCCATCACCGATGGGTCTCAGACCACAGATTTTCTGATGGATGAGCCATACGTCCCACTGGGGACAGAAGAGTATATAACATGGAGTCCAGGGTCATACATCCCTTTAGATGCTGAATCACATGTTCCAGATAAGCCAGCGCCAGTTTGGGTTCCTTCCATTGCCCAGATGGAGGAATGCCCGTGACAGTTGTCGAATCCTAGCACGATGGAAATATTATAAAATAAGCAAGGTGAATAAAAGAGAATTTTAATTCTATGAGGAAGTCCAAGGAAGATTTGTCAACATACTGGAAGGCCTGGAGCTGTATACCAGGGTCTTCTCCGAAAGTGATGAAAGAAGCATTCTTGACTGCATTTTTGACTTGAGGGATAGAGGCCGAGTGACCAAAGGAAAATATGTTGAGATTTTCATACCCATTTTATACTATTTTTTATAATATTGCACTTTAAAGAAAGGTATTTTTGATATTTTGTTGCAGGAATGATGAAATATGGTCATTGGAGCAAAAAGATGCAAAAGGAGCGAATTTGGAGCGAAAATGACCGAAATGTGAAGAATTTAACTAGGGTGCCGACGGCGCCATCGACCCCACCGACGGCAAGATTTTCTCGAGACTCCAAAATTAATTCAGTAAGAAGGTCCGCCGATAACGACCTCAAGGCCGCCGACGGCGTCCTTGGCGGTTATGAGCAATCAGGCTTTGGATAAGGACAAATTTTGAAGGGATGCTTAGGCAACTCTTGGAAAAGCTCATCCACAACTTTAAAAGAAGATTTTAGCCAAAAACTGAAAAGACTCGAGAGTTCCTGGAGGTTACAAAAGTTCCATTAGTGTTTGCTAGAGTGTAAAAAATTTTGAGGAATNTGGTTCTCATACCACCTGACAGAGCCGTGCGCCAACAATGAAGCAGAATATGAAGCTTTAATCAACCGGGTTGGAAGTGGCAATCTCAATAGACATAATGAATATTGTCATTTATGGCGACTCTCAACTCGTCATTTAGCAAGTCGTTGGACAATACAAAATTTTGAAACTAAGATTAGCAGAATACCATCAGTACACAACGAAGTTGCTGGAGCATATCCCCGATGTGACGTTCTACCAGATTTCTAGGGGAGATAATGCCCATGCCGACGCTCTAGCAAAACTCGCTAAGAGAATGACATGTCACCCGGAGGATTCCATTGAAATCACAATACAAGGAAGATATGTCTTGTCTCAAATCAACCTCAAAACCTTACACAAGCTCAAAAAAACAGAAGCAATAAATACAATTGCAAACATCAATGAAGATTGACACAAGCCATTAATATGATATTTGCATACTGGAAAGCTGCCAGAAGACAAGTCTGAAGCACATCATATCACAAGAAGAACCATGTCTTACGCTCTGGTTGGAAACGTTCTCTATAGAATATTTTTTTTACCAGATGTGGCTACATTGTTTGAACAGAACCGAAGCACAGAATATTGTCAAAGAAGAACATGTCAGATTGTGTGGCGCTCTTCAGCTAGGGCCGAAAATGAAAATGAAGATCAAAAGACTTGGATATTATTAGCCAGCAATGATGTTCGATTGCATTGATACAAGCAGAAAATGTCACCAATGCCAAGTGCATAGGGGTGGTCTTACACCAGCCTCCGAATGTGCTACACCCAACTGTTTCCTCGTAGCCTATCGAGTGTTGGGGAACGTACATAATAGGTTTGATAGACCCTTCATCTTCCAAAGGACATAGCTTTATACTTGCTTCTATAGATTACTTCTCCGAATGGCAGAGACAGTACCATTGTGTGATGTTATGACACAACACATCCTTCAATTCTTCAAAAGCCAAATTATCTACCATTTTGGAGTACCACAAATAATAATTTTTGAGAATGAGACAACTTTCAAAAGCACCAATAATTTTGTCAAAATACATGGGATAGATTGGAGATACTCTACGATTTACTATCCCAGAGCATAAAGCCTTCAACAAAATACTGGTACAAATTTTGAAGAAAAAACTGGATGAAAATAAAAGGGATTGGCACAACAAACTATTAGAAGCCTTGTGGTCCTATCAGACGACTTTCATGACCCCCACTCAGTGTACACCCTATATGCTCGTGTACAGGTCCGAGGCCGTGTTACTGCTAGAAATCCAGACACCGTCTCTTAGAGTTGCTGTTGCCAACCAATTCACAATAGGAGAAAGTGCAAAACTCAGACTTGTAGAACTGGAAACTCTTGAGGGAGAACGACTAGAAGTACAACAATACTTGGAGCTTTACCAAGCGAAGATGGTACAAGCCCATGACAAATTGGTCTGCCCAAGGACATTCAAAGTTGGTGACCTTGTACTTGTGCTCAAAAGACCTATTCTTGCATGCCACAAAATAGATGAAAAATTTGAACCAACTTGGGAGGGACCATTTGTCATTTAAAAGGTCTACATAGGAGAAGCCTACCAGTTAGTGGACTTCCAGGGCGAAAGACCCATGTTACCAATAAATGGACGAAACCTTAAAACCTATTATACAACCTAATGCCGCTTGCCTTCGCTTGCTTTGAAAATTTGAAACTTTAATTATTTTGGGGTTATCTATGTGGCCAAATTTCTATGATTGGGTCCAAATTTTGTAATTAACCTCAATATAATGAAAATTTTAAGAAAAAAATTAAACTTCAAATTTTCTCCTTTTTGATTTTAAACTTAATATTCCACTAAATTAAAAAAAAAATCATACATAAAATTAAAAATTCTCTTCACCAAAATAAACTAAAATTTACTTTAATAAATACTTTGTTTTGTGCTCGTTCATGCCAAGTTTTGACCCACTAACATTTTTTCTGTCGTCTATAGAAAAATGTCGGGACAGTGACTGATCTTCGCTTTCAAAGATGGCTGGAGCCTCGCACTAAATGAGGAAATGGCACCATAGGGTTGCACCATAGGCTTCAACATGGACTTTAACGAAGTCAATATGGACTACGAAGGTCCTCTGATGAATGTAGTCAGCTGTCGAGAAAAGGAGGGATTTCCTTCACTGCTGAGGGTGGCCACCAAAGACAATACATCACATAAAGGAAAGAACGTGATGATAGACCATGATTTGAGGGAGGGGCCCAGCTGTCTGCCATCCATTATAGCTACACCAGCAGGAGGCCTAGTAGCCCCCAACAATGAACGACTGCTATACGCTTCGCTTCATAGGACACAGCGCATAAATGCCAATTATAGAAAATAGAGGGCTTTTCTATGGGAAGAACGCAGACGTCAGAAGGAAGCAAACAACTTACTCACCCCTATTCCTGTGGGGAATATCAATGATCAGACTTGAAAGAGACTTCATACGACCTACCCGACATAGATGAAGAATCGGGGTTCATCACAGAGCCAGAGACACCTTCAGCTTCAGATGCCTTATGCATGGGTTGTCGGACGTGTAACGCCAAGATACCTGCAGGGACATCAGCCAAAGGAGCATTTGTAGAATACCCGAACTGCAATGTCCTACATCTACAATGCTACAGTACATTGAAGGAGTATACCTCCACCACCGATGGGTCTCAGACCACAGTTTTTCTGATGGATGAGACATACGTCCCACTGGTGATAGAAGAGTATATACCATGGGGTCCAGGGTCACACATCCCTTTAGATGTTGAATCACATGTTCCAGATAAGCCAACGCCAGTTTGGGTTCCTTCCATTGCCCAGACGGAGGAATGCCCGTGACAGTTGTCGACTCTTAGCACAATGGAGTACTATAAAATAAGCAAGGTGAATAAAAGATAATTTTAATTCTATGAGAAAGTCCAAGGAAGATTCATCAACATACAGGAAGGCCTGGAGCTGTATACCAGGGTCTTCTCCGAAAGTGACGAAAGAAGCATTCTTGACTGCATCTTTGACTTGAGGGATAGAGGCCGAGTGACCAAAGGAAAATATGTTGAGATTTTCATACCCATTTTATACTGTTTTTGATAATATTGCACTTTAAAGAAAGGTATTTTTGATATTTTGTAGCAGGAATGATGAAATAGGGTCATTGGAGCAAAAAGATGCAAAAGGAGCGAATTTGGAGCGAAAATGACCAAAATGTGAAGAATTGAACTAGGGTGCCGACAGCGAGATTTTTTTGAGGCTCCAAAATTAATTCAGTAAGAAGGTCCACGGACGGCACCCTCGAGGCCGCCGACGGCGCCCTCGGTGGTTATGACCAATCAGGCTATGGATAAGGACAAATTTTGAAGGGATGCTTAGGCAACTCTTGGAAAAGCTCATCCACAACTTTAAAAGAAGATTTTGGCCTAAAATTGAGAAGACTCGAGAGTTCCTGGAGGTTACAAAAGTTCCATTAGTGTTTGCTAGAGTGTAAAAAATTGTGAGGAATTCCTTGAGAGATTATAAGAGTGGAGGGAAAGTGAGAGATTTCTTCCTCCTTGCTGCTTTGAAGAGGAATTCTGTGTGCTGTAAAAAAAAGGAAGAGATTTAGAGGAACTTCGAGGAGTTTTCTTGGGGAGAAATTAGAGATACGTTTATCTATTGTTGTAGTTTGTATGACTTTGATTTTATATATGAATTCAGGGTTTTGTTGTGTTTTTCCCACAAGATCTGAGTAGTTTTGTCTGTCTTTCTCGTTTTTTTGAGATTTGTGAAATGGTGATTTGAATTGGTGAAACCATGAAAATGTTTAAGAAATTATGATAATCGTTTCACTTCAATCTTAATTTACTTTCAATTTGGCCAATTCATTTGTTAAAATATGTTGAGTTTTAAAGCTAAAGTGAAGATTACATCCAAGATTTAGGGAGGTGAAAGTCCTTGGAAGTTGAGTGCAAATAAATAGGGAAATAAAATTATCGGGTGTAGAATTTGAGACTTTAGAGTGATAGACTAAAATCCCCNAGGAAGAGATTTAGAGGAACTTCGAGGAGTTTTCTTGGGGAGAAATTAGAGATACGTTTATCTATTGTTGTAGTTTGTATGACTTTGATTTTATATATGAATTCAAAGTTTTGTTGTTTTTTTCCCATGAGATCTGAGTAGTTTTCTCTGTCTTTCTCGTTGTTTTGAGATTTGTGAAATGGTGATTTGAATTGGTGAAACCATGAAAATGTTTAAGAAATTGTGAAATTTTTCACTTCGATCTTAATTTACTTTCAATTTGGCCAATTCATTTGTTAAAATATGTTGAGTTTTACAGCTAAAGTGAAGATTACATCCAAGATTCAGGGAGGTCAAAGCCCTTGGAAGTTGGGTGCAAATAAATAGGGAAATAAAATTATCGGGTGTAGAATTTGAGACTTTAGAGTGATAGACTAAAATCCCCAATTCGATACTATCGTTTGGGTGATGAAGTGTAGATATTAGCCCTCAGGCGAGGGGAATGTGGGAGCTCCGAAGTGAGAGTCGGTATCCTCCCAGCCTAGCCGCATATTCAGTATACAAGCATAAGATTAATCAATGTTCTTTATGCCTGGACCAAAGAGTAAAGAATAGGTATGCTCCTATTTGGCACAATGCAAANGATACTATCGTTTGGGTGATGAAGTGTAGATATTAGCCCTCAGGCGAGGGGAATGTGGGAGCTCCGAAGTGAGAGTCGGTATCCTCCCAGCCTAGTCGCAGAATCAGTAATCAAGCATAGGATTAGTCAATGTTTTTTATGCCTGGACCAAAGAGTAAAGAATAGGTATGCTCCTATTTGGAACAATATAAATTGATCTAATTCATTTTATCCATTTACTATAATTTCTTAACAAGGAGAAGGATTCTTTCTTATATATTGAATATCACAATTAAACCCTAGTTTATATCAATAGTTATTTATTAGTTATTAAAATTATCCATTTATTTTAATTGCCTATTAGTAACAGATAAGAAAATTGAATAAAGTCTTGCTTTTTTAAAGTTTTAGCCCGTAGTTCTAAACCACTCCCTGTGGGATCGATATCTAGAACTCCATTAGAGCCTTATATTACTTGAGTGATATGTATACTTACCTTGACTAATTCAACTTAACATTATTGAATATTATAATTATACATCTTAATCAAATCAGACACATCTATAAAGTCACGATCAAGCCTTTGAACGTTGTTCCTAGAAATTAAATCGTCTAGTAGCGCCATCAAAGTCTTGTATTTGTCGATTACAAAAAAGTCGGTCACCTTCTGACGCTCTCTTTCCGAGATTGACCATTATCTGTCAATTCTCATTTCAAATCAGTCATTATCTTCTGATTCACCCTTTTGAGATCGGTCCTTACCTTCCGACGCTCTCTTTCCGACAATGATCATTACCTATCAATTCTCATTTTAGATCAGTCACCGCCTTCTGATTCACTCTTTTGAGGTCGGTCCTTACCTTTCGATGCTCTCTTTCCGAGAATGACCATTACCTATCAATTCTCATTTTGAATCAGTCACTACATCATGATTCACCCTTTTGAGGTCGGTCCCTACCTTCCGACGCTCTCTTCTGAGATTGTCATTACCTGTCAATTCTCATTTTGAATCAGTCATTACCTTATGATTCACCCTTTTGAGGTCGGTCCTACCTTCTGATGCTCTCTTTTGAGATTGATCACTACCTTTCAATTCTCATTTTGAATCAATGACTACCTTACGATTCACCCTTTTGAGGTCGGTCCTTACCTTTTGACTCTCTCTTTCCGAGATTGACATTACCTGTCAATTCTCGTTTCGAATCAGTCACCACCTTGTGATTCACCCTTTTGAGGTTGGTCCTTACTTTCCGATGCTCTCTTTCTGAGATTGACCATTACCTGGCATTTCTGATTTCAAATTAGTCACCACCTTCATATTCACCCTTCTGATGTCAGTCCTTACCTTCTGACGCTCTCTTTTGAGATTGATCACTACCTCTCAATTCTCATTTCGAATCAGTCACTACCTTCTGATTCTCCCTTTTGAGGTCGGCTCCTACCTTCCAACGCTCTCTCTTGTAATTGATTCTTAACATTCAATCCTTATCCTGGGATCAGCCCCTAACTTTTGATTCCTCTCTTTTCATGGTCGGTCCCAAATTTCTAACCCTCGTCTGAAATTAATACGTGAATTTCAAATTCCCCCGAGGTCAGCACTTACACACTGATTCCCATCCTTTATAAATTCCTCGAATCACATAAATCAAAATCCACTCTCCAATCCCCAGCAAGAGTCCCTACTTCTTGACTTTGATCAAATATTTACTTGCTATATTCCCTAGTGGAAACAGGTAGCACACAGAATCCCACACTCCTTCTATGTCTCTTGACTTAGGAGTTTGTATTGGTTTTGTTGAGCTCCTCGGTCAATGCCAATATGTGGGGTGTGCTTGCCCAACACACCACTCCTATTGGGGGACCATTTACTGACCTCATTATTTATTGAGGTCTAGTCTTTCTCTTTAGTAGCCTAGGATCTAGCTATAGGACATTCCTATTGAATATTCTTAGAGAACTAGAAAAGGCACCCTCACCATTAGAAATTCTAAACTCTTCTTTACTCAACTTGAAGTTCACATTGGTCATAAACTTTAGCACTTAGTAGAGTTACTATAAGGCTATTTGATTTTAGGGTTGACCTTGGGTGTTGGGCTAGAGCTAAGGCACTCACTTCACTCACAATCACTCACTGTCCTAAACCCAAAATTTCTTGACTTTGATCCCTTAATACTTTTTGGGATACTCATGTAGATGGTCCCCTAAACCTACCAGCTCTAGGCTGGGGTTTAGCTAAGACCAATACATAGAGGACTCAAATGGGATTTCCACTATTCCATGGCTTACTTTTGGTGGTTAGTTCCCTAATCTTACCCAAAATACACATCCTGACCTTTGCCCCTAAACTCCCCCAAATTACCAAAGTACCACTGACCCTAAATTTGGCCAAAATTCTAAAATATATCCAAAATACCCAAAATATTTCAAAAATCATTTCAAACCTTTTGAAAACACCCAACTTACCTAATATCACCAAAAAATTTGCCAAATTACCAAAATACCTCTCTTTAGCCTAAAATTCAAAAAATTCCAAAAAATCATAAAATTTTCCAAAATATTCCAAATATTCCCATTTTCATTCTGCTCAACTACCACATTACCTAATATGGCCAATTTGACCATCATTGATTAAAACCCCCAAATTGTCATTAAAGGCCCAAATTTCCTCAAAATTAATTCAAATTTCCATCAATTTGATCCCAATCTCCGCAAATTTCAATCCCAAAATTAAATTCACTCTCAATGTGACCTAAATAAGCCAAATCCAAACTCAATTGACAATGATTTGAGCCCCATTTTGATATAGGTTAAAACCCTATATTGGGGCACATGACCTAATCTCACCAAATTGAATCCATAGCCTCTTCAATTGGCCATGCTTTATGTTGAAAACTCTTTATAACATTCCTGCACATCAAAATTATCCATCAATTGGCCTTGTTGAAGTCTTAATTTCATTTAATTTCAACCTAGGTCAAATGCCCCAAATTTTGCCCGAAATTGGCTATGCCTCTAAATTTCACCAAATTGATTGCCTTAGCTCCAAAATTTCTATTCCTTTCCTTCTTGAAAAATCTTTATAACATCTCCCTTGGTCATTTGGACCATTCAATTGAGCTAAATTCAAAGCCTAGCCAAGTCTAAACCCAAGTCTAGCCCAACATGCCCAAATTGACCAAATCTCCAAAATCCTTCAAATTGACCCTCCAATTAAACTCAAAACCCTTTTCATCCTTCACCAAAAATGTTCATTACAGTCATATCCATCAATGGATAAAATAAATTGGGCTTAGGGACATGGCTAGCCTAACCCAAACCCAAGTTTTGGTCATTTGCACCAAATTGGACCCATGCACTAAATGTGGCATAGCCACCCAAAAGTCACAAAATTAATGACTCCACAGCCATTAGTTGGACCCTAGTAACGAAGCTAAACATCCAAAAACCACATAATATCAGCCATGGACCAAAGGACCACTAAATCAAGGGAATTTGATTCCGTATTTGCGTAAGCCTTGGATATTTTTGCCAAAACTAAACCTCAGCCCATTAAATTGCTGTGACAGATTCCCCTGGATTCCCTGAGCTCCTAGCCACCTCCTTCTGCCATGGCCGGCTGGCCTAGTCATCGGAGAAGCCAAAATTAAGGGCCACCTCCTCTCAAACTTCACCCAATTCAAACCTAGAGGCCACCTCACCTAAATGAGGTATTGGAGCCTCTCTGCCCTCTACCTAAGCATCACATTGCACCCAAACATTGGCCATGCAACCACCTCTTAGCCATTTTTATAAAAGATCACCTCCACGGCCATGGAGAGAGTGTTAAAATTTTCTCTGAGAGAGCTTTCCAAATCACTCATAGAGCTTCTTTGAGAACTCCTCAGTGCAATCCAACCATCTTCCCCCACTGTGCGGCGCGTGGAGCTTAAGAGCTGCCTAGGATCAAGTCAGCGCCGCACATTTAAAAAGATAAATAGGGATTTAAATAATTCAGAAAATGTCCCCTAACTTTAAAAATTTATATCTTGGTGTAGAAAAATTACAAAAATAAAATAAAAATACCCTCTTCCTCAGTGTACAGAAGAGAACACTGTGGAAATAATTTGAAGTCCATTTGATGCATGATTTATTTTTTATTAATTAAACACTATATTAAGTCTTTTTATTCTCCATGCATATGGGCATTTCACCAATATTTAAATTTTTGGCATGTTGTAGCCTCTGTCAAGGGGAACATTCCGTGATTTTTTTAAAGTCAGAGGAGACCTCTAGACACAGATCCATATTTTTCAAATTTATGCACATTATTTGCTTAAATTAATCATAATAATTAGCATGTTCTTACAAAAATAAAATGATGTTTAAAAAAAACTTCATTTTTAACCTATTTATAATTATTTAAAATTATTAAAATTTCATAAAAATCACAAAAATAATAAAATTCATGGAATGGTTCAAAATTATTTTCTAAGCAATTACAAATAATTAGAATATTTTTCCTGATTTTCTAATTAAAGATAAGGTGTTTTGAAGCTTAAAATAATTTTTAAAGGCTAAAAAATGGATTTCCAATAAAATAATTCTAATAAATCAAAGAAAAATTAGAAAAATATAAAATTTTCTTCCTTGAGATCTCTAATTTTATGGAGCTTTTTCAAAAATGCAAAACTTAATTTTCCCAATTTAAAATATTTTATATTTAATGAATCCCCCAAAAATAAAAATAATTCAAATAACTCAAATAAAATTCAAAAAATCATGAAATTTTCTCCAATTGACTTTTTGGTCTAGTTCCACCTCCAAAAAAAATTTTAACTGAGTAGGCTTCACCTTGGTTAAGTTAGAAAATTTTCTTTGAAAAATTCCATTTTTGCATGAAAATAATTATGTAAATTAAATGAAATTTTGAAAAATCACATTTTCTCCTCTGATATCTTAGTTGACCAATGAATGAGGTAAAATAAAAATTTTAAAGTCATTGGATTTGAATTTGAGAAATTATGAACATTTAGAGCCTTAGGGGCAAAAGTGTAATTTTATGAATTTGGCTTTAATGAACATTTAGGCTTAATTCAAGGAGGGAAATGGGCAACCGCTGATCTTAATTAACTTATTTGAAATACTAAAATTAAAAGGGGATTAATTGGTAGAAACCCACCCCACTTTCCTAATTAAAAGGATAAATTAATAAATTTCTAAATTATTAAAATTTGGAGGTTTATTAAAATTAAAAGAATTTAGGACTTGGAGGTATGACTTTTGAAGTCAGTAATCAATCACTTTAATAGCCCTAATTGAGGTTCAAATGAAATTTAAATAATTAATCATGATCACCTAAAACTAAAAATTTTGAATATTAATTAAGACACTCACTAAGGTCTTAGGGGCTTAGTAGTGATCTAAGTTAAATCAAGATTGATTAAACAAGGATTAGAAAAGAAAAGATAGCCAAAATTTAAGACTTTTAAAACACTACAAGCCTAATTAGGAATAAAATTTGGCCAAGTGTTCTAACAACACTAGCTGGCCCGTGTTGACCTCACTTTTGGTTGAGGTTTAGTTTTTCCCTTTTAGTAGCCTAAGGTCTAGCCATTGACTTTTCTATTGACTATTCTTAGAAAACTAAACAAGGAACCCTCACCATCAGAAACTCTACACTTATTTTCTTATTGACTATTCTTAGAAAACTAGACAAGGAACTCTCACCATTAGAAATTCTACAATTTTCTATTGACTATTCTTAGAAAACTAGACATGGAACCCTCACCATTAGAAATTCCAAACTTCTTATTGCCTATTCTTAGAAAACTAGATCTGGAACCCTCACCACTAGAAATTTCAAACTCTTCTCTACTCAACTTGAAGTTCCACATATTGGTCGGTCTAGTTCTTCCTCTTTAGTAGCCTAGGGTCTAGCCATAGGACTTTCCTGTTGACTATTCCTAGCACATGGAACCCTCACCATTAGAAATTCTACACTCTTCTCTACTCAACTTGGAATTCCACATAGAACCCTCACCACTAGAAATTACAAACTCTTCTCTACTCAACTTGAAGTGCCACATGTTGGTCTCAACCTCTAGCATTTAGTAGGTGGGATCACTATAGGGGAAACTCAAGATGAGTCACCCTTAGAACTGTTGGACCTTAAGGTTAACCCGGGGGTGATTGTCTGCAGCTAAGGCACTCACTACACTCATCTACACTCATATAAACCCACATTCACTCACAACCTTAAACTCAAATTTCTAGCCTAGATCCCTTGACATTTTGGGATACTCATGTAGATGGTCCCCTAAACCTACTAGCCCTTGGGCTATAGTTTGGCTAAGACCACTATGTAGAGGACCCAAAGTGGGGTTTCCATTGGTCCATGGCTTGTTGGTGATGGTTGGTACCTCAACTCTACCAAAATACTATCTTGGCCTTTTACCCCTGAAACACCCCCAAATTACCGAAATACCCCTCTTGGACCCAAAATTCCAAAAAAAATCCTAAAATTGCAAGAAAATCCCAATAAATTCTAAATATTCCTGATTTCATTTCTCTCAACTACCACATTACCCAATTTGGCCAATTTGACCATCTTTAACCAAAACCCCAAATTTGCCTTGAAGGACCCAAATTCCCCAAATCCAATTCAAATGTCCACAATATGACCTCAATTGACCTCAATTTCAATCCTAAACTCAAATTCACTTTTCATATGATCAAATTAAACCAAATAAAAGCTCAATTGGTCCATGATTTGAACACAATTTTGAGTTAGGTTAAAGCCCCAATTTTGACCATATGACCTAATATCACCAAATTGAACCCGTAGCCTAGTCAATTCGCCCCAATTAATGTTGCAAAATCTTGATAACGTTCCTATACATCAAAAAAAACCATAAATTGACCTTGGTGAAGCCTCATATCCATTTGATTTTGGCCTAAATCCAAAATTTGCAAATTTAGCTCTAAATTCTCTAAGTCCCCAAATTTCACCCAATTGATTGCCTTAACCTCAAAATTGGCATCCAATTCATGTCAGAAACTCTTCACGAGGTCCCTATTGACCATTTACAATAATCAATTTGGACTTATCCCAAGGCTATTCATGAGGTCCCTATTGATCATTTATAACAATCAATTTGGACCTAGCCCAAGGCTAACCCAAAATTCCCTATTGACCATTTACAATAATCAATTTGGACTTAGCCCAAGGCTAACCCAAGCTAGACCCCAAATTTTGCCCAATTGATTGCCTTAACCTCCAAATTGGCATCCAATTCATGTTGAAAACTCTTCATGAGGTCCCTATTGACCATTTACAACAATAATTTGGACTTAGCCCAAGGCTAACCCAAGCTAGACCCAAGCCTAGCCCAACATGCTGAAATTGATTAAGCCCCAAGGCTAACCCAAGCTAGACCCAAGCCTAGCCCAACATGACCAAATTGATTAAAGTTCTCCTAGGCTAACCCAAGCTAGACCCAAGCCTAGCCCAACATGACCAAATTGATTAAAGTTCAAAACCAAATTAATTAAAATTGAAAATTCCCTCAAATTGACCTTTCAATTGAGCTCAAAACCACTTCCATTCCTCAATTGACATGGCTAGCCTAGCCCAAACCCAAGTTTTGGTCATTTGCACCCACTTGGACCCATGCACTAAATGTGACCTAACCACCCTAAAGTGACTAAATTAACTTCACCCCAGCCATTAGTTGGACTTAGTGACCAATCCAAAAACCATGAAACCACTTAAATCAAGCCATGAACCAAAGGTCCCCCAAATTAAGGGATATTATTTCCAAAAATGCACATGCTTAAGATATCTTTGCCAAATCTACATGCTTAAGATATCTTTGCCAAATCAAAGCACATTTGCATTAAATTGTTGTGATGGATTCCTTCTGGGTTCCCTGAGCTCCTAGCCACCTCCCCCTGGCCGGCCGGCCAGCGGCCAGAAAAGCCCAAAACCGAGAGCCACTCCCATGGCACCTCACCCAAATCAAACCTAGAGGCAAGGGAAAAGCTTAAAATCGAGAGCCATCCCATGGAACCTCACCCAAATCAAACCTAGAGGCCATCTCATCCTAATCAATTTGAAGATCTCCTCTGCCCTCCGCCTAAGCACCACAATGCACCCAAACTTGTGCCCTGAGAGCCACCTCATTGTCATTTTTATAAAAAAACTCACCTCCCACGGCCATGGGAGATGTGCTGAAATTTTCTTAGAGAGGCCTCTCCAAACTTCACATAGAGCTTCCCTAAGATCCCCTCAATGCAGTCCAACCATTTTCCCTCACAATTTCCCATTGCCGGAGCTCAATTTTGAGCTTGAAACCTTGCCGAAAACCAGAACAAAACCCAGCACACCTCCACAGTCCACAAAACTCAAATTAACTTCACCCACACCTTCACAACACTGAAAGAAGCCAAAATCCCATAAAATTCCCCTCCCATAGAGCCTCTACCATAGCATTAGACCAACACCCAAATCCGGCCGTGATTGAATTCCTACTTAGGCCTTACACCAAGACTAGGGACTCAATCCCTACCCTCCTTGGACCCCAACGAATGTGTCGAACTCCTCTGATCAAAGCTTCACGTCTCAGAGCAAAGGTATAAAACCTCACCTCTTCCCGAGACTATTTTGATTCTCCATTTAATTAGGCTTATTTTAATTGCATGATTACCGTATGGATATGTTTGTCTCAATTAGACGAGTCCACAGGATCAAACTTGAGGTGATTTGGTTGAGTCTAGGCAAAGATCTTAGGGTTTTAGTGTGGACGGTCACGAGATCATTCTATTGGGGATGATGATGGGGAGTTGTTCGATCGAGCGTGTATCAAACAGACGGAGGAGATCAAGACAGACAGCGCTCCGTGACATAAAAAGAGGGCCCAGTCTGCAGCTACATGGATGGCGGCGTCGAACGAGAGTGCGCCACACATGCCTTTGGAGCTGACTAAGACCTAGTCAGCACGCGCAGTTTAAATAGATAAATAGAGCTTTTTCTTATTTATTTAAATACCCTTAACTAAAAAATTCATAACTTTGTGTAGAAAAATCACAAAAATAAAATAAAAATACCCTATTGCTCAATGAACAAAGGAGAACAACGTGAATTTAATTTCAAGACCATTATATGCATATTTTTTAAAATTAATTAAACACTGTTTTGAATCATTTGATTCTCCATGCATATTGGCACATCACCTTAGCTTGAATTTTTGGCCTGTTGTAGCCTCTGTCAAGGGAGATATCCTCTGATTTTTTCAAAGTCATAAAACGTTTCTATACAGAGATCCATAATTTTCAAGTTATCTCACATTATTTCTTTAAAATAATCATGGAAATTAGCATATTGATTAAAAAATCTTAAGAAATTTTTAGAAGGTCCACCATGACTAGAATAACCTTTGAAAATAATTTCATCGGTCAATTCATTTAAAATTTCCTTAAATTTTACAAACACCAAATCTTTAAGATAATTAATTTTAGAAAATATAAACATTTAAAAGACTTGATTTTTTATCTCCATTGTGGTCTCTGATCCAGAGAACTGATCATAAAAATTTCAAAATATTTTGAGTTCATTTGACAACTTAAGTTGATTTTTAATAATAAATATCACTTTTGACACTTAAATGATTTTTAAAAAATCAAAATAAAACTAAAAAAAATTATGAAACTTTGTTTTTTGAGTTCTCTGATATCAAAGATATTTTATAAAAATAAAATTATATCTAAATAAAAAAACTTGATTTTTAGCCTATTTTAAAAATTTAAATAATTAAAAATTCATAAAAATCACCAATATAATAAAACTCATGGAAATGTTCTAAATTACTTCCTAATCACTTAGGAACAATTAAAATATTTTTTCTTGANTATATATTACTTGTTATTGATTATATGTCCAAATGGATTGAAGCTATTGTTGTACCTAGATGTGATCCTCAGAGTGTTTCTAAAATTTTAATTAGAAATATTTTTACAAGATATGAAATGCTGAGAGTAATTATTACTGATGAAGGATCTAATTTCAAGAATAAGAGAATCAAAAAATTAATTAAGAAATATGATATTATGCATAGATTCTCTACTATTTATCATCCTCAGACTAGTGGTCTAGTAGAAATATCAAATCATGAAATTAAACGCATTTTAAAAAAAATATTAGATCCTTATAAATTAGATTGGTCTGCTAGACTTGACACTGCATTATGGACATACAAAATTGCTTATAAGACTAATATAGGAATGTCCCCAAATAGACTGATATTTGGAAAACATGCCACTTACCTATAAAATATGAGCATAAAACATTTTGGGCCATTAAGGAATTTAATTTTAATCTAAAAGATCCTGGTGAGAAAAGATTATTGCAACTCAATAAACTTGAGAGGATTAGAAATGAAACATATGATAATGTAAAAATCTATAAAGAGAAAATGAAAATATGTTATCATCAGAAGATTATTCAGAAGAAGCTTGAAGCTAAGAAAGAAGTTCTATTATATAATACAAGATTGAGATTGTTTCTAGAAAAACTAAAATCCAGATGGTTATAACCATCTAAAGTGATTAAATTTTATCATTATGGAACTGTTGTGATAAAAGATCCTAACACTTGAAAGATATTTAAAGTTAATGGGAATCGTTTGAAACACTATTATGAAGGACACATACCTCAATTTAAAGAAGTTTTAATGTTAAGTCAACCCAACTAAACAAATGGTATGTCGGGCTGACGACATTAAACCAAGAGCTTTGTAGGATGCTACCCATACTTATATGTCTATGTATTACTATTTAGTTTGTTAAGTGTCTTATATATTAGTAGATAATAATCTTATTTAAATGAACTTATTATAAATTAAGTCTAGGTATTGCAAGAAATGTTGACGAAAAATGAAAATTGCAAAAATTTCTCCACTGGCACCAACGACACCCAAGAAAATGGATCTCAGCGCCGGCAGCGCCCATCGGGAGTGTCGATGGCGTCGAGAGAAGTTAGACTTCACCTGCAACTTTTGGTAGACTTTGGTGGGATTTCGCTCCGTAATAGCCTCCGAGAGGTGTTTTTAAAGTCCTAAAAACTGCCTAGGACGCCTAGAAACTTTCTATTTTGAAATTCCATGACTTCCAATTCCATAAATACTTCAAGGTATGAAGTTTTAAATAGAATAAAGTTTATTAGTTTTGACACATAGAGATTATACGATAAAGTTATTACAAAGAAGAGATTAATCAAAGAAAGATGATTTGTTAATCATGAGTTGATCAATCCAAGTGCTCGAGAGATGGGATGTTTTATGTTACACAACCACTGCGATTGTTGTACCTATAGTGAAGGACTTTTTTGCAAATCTACATGGAATTACCTAAGGAGTTGTCTTCGTACAAGGTAAGGCTGTACCCTTTAATCTTGCGACGATTAATGAATTGTATATGATAGAAAATGTTCCAATCTGTCATTATAAAAATTTTATTCCTACGCAAGATTTGATGCAAGATATTTTTAATTTTTTTATGGATGAAAGTGATATGTGGGAAATACAAGATGAAGGATATATTAGTTTTTCTACTACATCACTTAATCCAATTTCGAAGCAGTGGAAATTCTTTATTTGTACAAAATTACTCCCTACTATGAAGATCAGTGAGTCACCAAGGAGAGTGTTATTTTAAACAATTGTATTCAAATGGATAAATCTATTGATATAGACTCAATTATATTTAAATTTGTGATGGGAATCATTATGAATGGGCCAATTTATGGACTTGGGCATCCTTCTACAATTTTTCTTATTTGAAATCAATCCAAGTGTCATATGAAAATTGGGAAAAAATTTTACTACCTTTGGAGCCCAGGATTTCTATTGATGATCAGTATGCTGGTAATGGAAATGAAGCACTAAATGATATTATAGATCATTCTTCACATGCTTCAACTCCAATAATGCCACCAACAGTTGGAAGTTCGCTTGCTTTAGAGAAGAAATTGAAGAAAAATGAAAGAGAACTTCAGAGTATTATGAATGTAGTGGGAGATCTCAAGTACTTTTTTGATCACTTAGATTGGAGAATGAAAGAGAATTTTGATCACACTGGAATTTTTGAAGCAGGATTAGTTCGAATGTTTAAAGAAAAGAGGTGGATCAAAGAAATTTTGACAGATCAATTGCAGTACTGATTCTTCTACAACCTATATGTTCATTACCAATCAATGGGAGATATTAGAGGAGGTGAAAACACTGAATATGAGGCTAAATGATTGAAGATTGTGAATTCTCTACTTGCTTAAAAGTGTTTATGTGTTTAGCGCAATTGTGTGGACATGGTTATGTTTGATTTGGTTTGTTTTTGCTTTAGAATTCTGAACTTTGATTATGTGTATAGTTTTGTGCGGCTTTTAGTGTAGTGGCTTGATTTTGACGTTGATTTATAATTAGTTTGCATAATAAGTTTGAATTTGTTATTAGTGAAATGTGTTTGTAAAAATTGTATTTTCATATATAAAAGACAGTTTGTTGTGGTTTGTGAAAATGATTGTTTGTAAAATGTGTATTTATGAATTTAGAAAAAAAAATTTGTTTAAGAATACTAAAAACTTTGGAGAGATTTGAAATGAAATTGAAAATTTGAAAATAAAGATAGTGAATTTCAGTCCTTCAGCGCCGACGACGCTGGCATTCAAACCGATGGCGCCTTGGACCCCAGAGCGATGAATTAACACTTTAATTCACGATTTCACCGCAAACCTCCATTTTTACCCCTTAAGTGACTTTCAACCTTCAGTTCTGCACCTAGGGCTCGCTTTTGGGCATATTTGAGGCGATTTAGAGGCAAAGAAACTTTAGATTTCATCTTCTCTATGTAAGAGCTACACTTTAAAGTAAAAATTTTTGTATTTTCACCAAAGATTTTTATCACATTAACTAGATCCAAAATTTTGAAGTTTTTTTGAGAGATTTTGAAAAAATGCTTTGGTGAAGAACTCTTACTTAGTGGATTTAATTTTAAAGTAATTTACATTTTGATTTTCAAAATTTTGGGATTTATTCAGATTTTTTATCACAATTTTCTAGATTTGCTATGGCACCTTGATCAAGCAAAAGGAAAGTAGAATATGAAGAGCAAAGATTTATTACCTTTAGAGATAGTGCTCGATTTCATAGTCTTCAAAAAAATGAAAAAGTGATTCAGGAGCAAGGTTTTAAAAATCCGGGAGGAGAAGTTGAACGATTGATTATCGCTTGGCAATGGGAAAACTTTTGTTATTTTACTGTTGATGTGATAGTTGAGATTGTGATGAAATTTTATGCCAGCCTTCCTGAGGCTTCTGATGATTTTGTTTTTGTTTGAGAAAAATGGGTGGAGTTGACTCCAAGAAAAATCAATGTGTTTTATCAATTAGAAGATGTTTATAGATGCCAGTATCATTCATTTTCTGTTACAGATCAAGTCTTAGATGAAGTTATTTCTTTTCTGACTAGTGAGAAAGGGTCTTGGAATATAAAGAATGGAGTTAAATTTAACTTTCCCCTTTCTATGTTAAATGTATGTGTTTGTACTATGTGATTGTATTATTTGTGTTATGTTGTTGTTGAGACTCTGTTGTTATGTTATGTGAAACTGTATTGTGAAAAACTATTTTCATTTTTAGAATTTAGTTCATCTTTGTTGTTATTTTCAGCACTTTGTTATGTATTGTGATTAGCTCTTTCTCAACTAATTTTATATGTATTATGTGCAATTTAATGTTTTTAGCCTTGTAGCTTTCATATTAGCACCTGAAGTATTTCAAAATTTATGTTAAAAAATTAGAATCTCCAACAGGTATGATTTTCTTTATTTACTTAATGCTTTCTTTCACCCTTCATTTTTAATGTTCTTCGTGTAAAAAAATTTCTTTTAAAAATTTAAGTTTAGGGGGAAGAAGAAAAATATTTTTTAGAAAAAGAGAAAGAACTTCATTTTATTTGTCCTCACTTAACTAAAATTTCAAAATTTTAAAGCTAACATGACCTTTGCTGTTAAGGGTTAACTCTAAATAACTATATTTATGCTTCTAAATATATAGTAAACTTAAGTAAAAATTTTAAATAATAAAGGTTAATTCTAGGGGCTAAGATATTTTGTAAAAGAGAATAAAACTATGTTTTTCTATTTTTAGTAAAGAAAATTTGTATTTTTAAAATATTAAAAAATCTTAAAAGATTCATGCAAAAATAAAAGAATTAAACTTTATGAAATCTTTAAGTTAATATAAATTTGTTAAGTGAGAAATGTAAAATGTTCTTAACTTTATGAAGAGGATAGTGAAGTTCAAAATCAATAAAGGCTATCTAGATATAGTAATCCTCATAAAAAGAAAAGAAAAAAAAAGAAAAAAAAAAGAGAAAAGAAAAAGAAAGGAAAAAGAGGAAAAAGAAAGGATGTGGGGAGAAGCTTGAGGAAATGCCTAATTAAAAATTGGCTTCACTTGAATCAACTTAAGGAAAAAGTTTGGTGACACATTTTCTAAACTTTTTATTTTAATGTTAACTTAATTATTAATAAAGTTTTATGAAGTGATATATTTTTTAAACTTTTGATTTGAATTTTAACTTAATTATTAATAAAGTTTTATGAAGTTATTTTTCATATGAATTTCCTAAGTGACTTTATCATAATAAATTACAATTTTTCTTGAAAGAAATAGAGGATCAAAAACCTTATACTTGTTTTAAATTTTTTGTAAGTTAAACTGTTATGTTTAGAGAACTAAAATATGGAAGTTTAAAAGTTAAGTTCTTTATCATAAGTCATATTTTTATGTAGTAGAATAGTTACTTGATGACAAGTAACATGTAAGTTTGGGGATTTTGATACACCGAAATTATATGCATTCTTTTTTGAAGGTATTTTTACTTATTTTTATACTTATTTTTGATGATATTACGCTTTAATGGAAGGTATTTTGATATTTTCTTGCAGGTTGTTGATTTTTAGGGCTTAAATCAAAAAGAAAGAAAAAAGGATGAAATTTGGAGTCAAAATGATGTTTTTGAGGATATACTCAGCGTAAGCAGCGCCAAGGTCATCGAAGACAGTGTAGAACAATCGAAAGCTGGAAAAATTTTACTCAGCGCCGACGTCGCCAAAGGCGGTTCAGACCCCGTTTCTAGAAGGTTCGATGTCTTTGGGCGATTTTTGAAGAGTTTTTTAAGGCACCTTATGGAGAACCGACCTTGGGCTTTATTTAGGGCCAAATTTCATCAGAAAATGGGCTCCTCTTTGTTCATTTTTTGCTCCACAATGTTCCACCACTCTATATTTTCATAATCCATCTTTATTCAACCACCATATTAGAGTTAATTAAAAAATTTTCTTTCATAGTTCAGAGTTTTTGTGGTGAGATTTAGTGTGAAACTTTCTATAAGAGTGTTGGAGAAGGAGAAAAGTGAAGAGAGTTCTTTTTGCATTTATAAGGAAAGGCTACAAAGGATTTGCTTTGAGAAAGAGTTTCAAATAAGTTTGTTTATTGATTTACTGTTGTTTGATCTTTCTTTTATATATGAAATTTGTGTTTTTTTATATATTTCTCATTAAGTCTGAGTAGTTTCCTCTATCTTTTCCCCTACTTTGAGATATGGTGAAATGAAGAGATAAAATGAATGTGTCATAATTAAAATAATAAAATAAATTATGACTATGAGATATGATGAAATGAAGAGATAAAATGAATGTGCCATAATTAAAATATAAAATAAATTGTGATGATTTTGAAGTGAAGAGATAATATGGATGTGCCAATATTAAAATATAAAATAAATTGTGATGATTTTTCAACGAAGTTAACTTACTTTTCAATCTAGCAAATTGATTTGTTAAAATATGTTGTGAAACATATGATTTGAGAAATGGAGTATGAGTTCTACAGCAGAGTGAGGGTCACATTTGGTTTCATGAAGAAGAAATTTGTTCAAGAAATTAAGTGCAAATAAATAGGGAAATATTCTTTATGGGGTGAAGAATTAGAGAATCTTTAGGGTGATTGACTAAAATCCCCAATTTGGTCTTAGTGTTTATATACTAAAGCGAGAGTTAGCCTTTATTTGAAAGGAAGTGGGAGCTCTGGAGTGGGAGTCAGAATCCTACTAGCTTTGCCACGGATTTAGGGACTAAATCTAAGATTAACCAATGATTTTCTATGCACTGTATCTGGGTAGAAAATTAAAATTGCTCCTATTTAGCACAATACATACTATAAACATTTATCTCATCTCAATTCACCAAAATTTCATTGTAGTGGGAATGATGTTTTTTCATATAAGATATCTTCATTACATAAGCACAGTTAGTAGATTAGTAGTTATTATTCAAATTTTGCATTTTCATTTTGCTAATAGTTAAGTAATTTAGTTTGGTTAATATCTCAACATTCAAAATTAGTGACAATGATTTTGTATGATTTTCTGTAAATTTCCTGATAAAATTTATCATTGCTAACTTACACCTTCCCCGTGGGATCAATATTTGGGGCATAAATAGAAATTCTATTATTACTTGATAACGATACGTATACTTGGGAATAATCCCCTTATTAATTGCCTATAATTATATATATTTTGGACAACTTACTTTTCATATAAGGATCAAATTTTTGGCGTTGTAGTGGTGTCAACATCATAAATCCTTACGTATAAAAATCGGGATCAATGCCCTACAAAGCTCCTAACTCCTCTTACTGTGGTAGGTAGAGGTAGGTTCGATATATCCTGTATTTTTGTAGGATCTTCATCCATGCCTTCTTCTGAAATTTCATGCCTAAGCACAATTCCTCCTGCAACCAGAAATTAGCATTTATCCTAATTCAATGTGAGATTAGTCTTTTCACAATGTTCTAGAACTTTCTCTAAATTATTTAGACATATTTTGAATGAAGTTCCAAATACAAAAAAATTGTCAATAAAGACTTCAATCCCTTTTTCAATCAAATCACTGAAAATTGACATCATACATCTTTGAAATGTTGCATGTGCATTACATAAATCAAAAGACATTCTTTGAAAAGTAAAAGTTCCATAAGGACTAAGAAATGTTGTTTTCTCTTGATCCTCTAGAGCAATAGGTATTTGTTGATAACAGGTATATCCGTTTAGAAAATAAAAATATTTATGCCCAGCAAATCTATCCAACATTTGATCCAAAAAGGGTAAAGGAAAATGATCCTTACTGGTAATAGAATTTAATTTTCTATAATCTATACAGATTTGCCAACCAGTGATTATTTTTGTTGATATTAATTTGTTATGCTCATTTGTCACTGTAGTCACACCTTCTTTTTTTGGAACACATTGAATTCTACTAACCCAAGCACTGTCTCAAATAGGATACATTATTCCAACATCTAAACATTTTAAAATTTCTTTCTTTACTACTTCGTTCATCATAGGATTTAATCTCTTTTGAGGATCAGCTCTTGGTTCATGTTAATTTTCTAATAAGATTTTAGTCATACAAATTGAAGAACAAATTCCTTTAATATTAGTCAACGTCCATCCAAAGGATTTATTATATCTTTTCAAAATTTCTAACAACTAATATTTTTGCATATAATTTAATTCTTAGGATTCTATAACAGGAAATGTAGATAAATTTCCTAAAAATGCGTACTTAAATGTGGAGGAACTGTTTTCAGTTCTAGTTCATGGGGTTTCTTAATACATGAAATCAAATTCTTGTTACTTTCTGTAAGATCTAACATTTCAACTCTTTCCTTAACATAATTCATCTCCTCCTTACTCACTTCCATAGATTCATCTTGAATTCTATCCTCATCTTGAAATTCCATAAAATATTTTTTAAATTTCTTTCAAAAGTTTTCTTGAAATATTCATGGCTTAAATATTCATTAATAACCATTCTGAAGCAATCAATCTCTTGCTCTTTTGCAGGGTATCTCATTGATTTTGCAATACTAAATGTAACCTTCTGATCACTAACTCTCATAGTTAGTTTTTTTATCTGCACATCTATCTTAGCTCTTCTAGTGGCTAGGAATAGTCTTTCTAAAGTTATAGGAATTTCTTTATCTTTCTCCATATCTAATACAATAAAGTTCATAAAAAAGATAAATTTATCGACTTTTACCAGAACATTTTCTATAACGCCTTTAGGATAGGTAATCAAACGATCTGCTAACTGCAGAGTTAAAGTTGTAGGTGGAATTTCTCTTAAGCCTATCCTTCTAAAAATTGATAACGGCATAGGTGAAACTTCTCCTAAGCCCAACCTTCTAAAAATTGATAACGACATGAGATTGAAACTGCTCCTAATTCACATAAAGCTTTTCCACAAAATCATTCGCTGATAGCACAAGGAATTGCATAACTTCTAGGATCTTTAAGTTTTTTAGGAAGTTTTTTTATAAATTTTAGTATTACACTCTTCGCTAAGTGCAACAGTATCATTATCCACAAACTTCATTTTCTTATTAGGTATATCCTTCATGAACTTCACATAGCTTGACATTTGTTCCAATGCTTTAATAAATGGAATGTTTATCATTAATTTCATTAAAATTTCCAAAATTTCAAAAATTGATTATCTCTATGTTTATGCTTCAATGTTTGAGGAAATAAAGGTAGTGGTCTTTCTACAGTGATTTTCATTGGCCTAATAGGATTTTCTAACTCAAAACAGAAATCTTCACCAGATTTTTCATTTTCCACCTCATCTTTTTCTACTTCAACTTCTTGTTGAACTCTATTTTCTAATTATTTTTCACTTCTTATTTGAATATCTTTAATTTTCTCTTTGTCCTAATCTTTAGGATTAACTTCAACATTACTAAGCAATGTTCCTGGAGGTTTATTGCTAAGTGCAGTAGAAAAACATCCTATTTGATTTTCCATGTTCCTGAGAGTAGCTCCTTCACTTTATAATTGATTACCAATCTCCAATATCAATTCTTCCATTGATAACTTTTTCTCCTTAATCTGTAAATTATTAAAATCTAGGGGTGATAAAATTTCTAAGCTTGGTTCTTTTGATTATTGGAGGTTCCTAATGGGTTCACAATGTTGTTTCCTCATTGCGAATTTTCAGCATTAGAATTATTGTTACTCCAACTAAAATTTGGATTATTCTTCTAACCAGGATTATAATAATTAGCATAAGGATTATTAGAATGATTGTTTATTGGATTTAAAGTCTCATAAGAAGGTTAAGACTCTATCATTTATCCTAATATGTTTTCCTCAAGCATAGGTGCTATCTGAGAATAATTCATTTCATATTGGTCTATCTTATTTGATATAGCAGCTATTTGGGTAGATATATAATCAGAATCATGAATACTAGCTAATCTTTTTTTATTTAACATTTAAGAGGACATTGTAAATTATTTGTAGTTATTTCTTCAATTAATGAATATGCTTCATCGAATGGTTTTGACATTAATGATCCACCAACAACAACAGCATTTTTCAATCTAAGAGATTCAACTAACACATTATAAAAAGTTTGAATTTTTAACTAATCCGACAACACATGGTGTGCACACTTTCTAAGGAGATCTTTAAACCTTTCCCTGACTTCATAAATTGATCCCCCTTCAAACAAATAAAAAGATGTGATATCATTTCTAAGCTTAGCAGTTTTTTATGGTGGGAAATAATTAGATAAGAATTTTTGTGATAAATCTCCTCATGTTCTGATAGATCTAGGTGCTAATGAGTTTAACCACATCTTAGCTTTATCCCCTTGTGAAAAAGTAATAAGTCTAAGCCTGATGGCATCATTTGGCACTCCATCATATTTACATGTAATAAAAAATTCTAAGAAAATATCAAGGTGTAAATTAGGATTTTCAGTAGGTGTTCCTCCAAATTAATTGTTTTGTACCATTTAGATAATAGTAGGTTTAAGCTAAAATGAATTGGCAGCTACAATAAAGTTTTGAATACTCAAATGAATTTCATCTGCTGTAGGATTTTAATAATATCTTAAAGGTCATTGATGACTTTCATTTTCATTTCCAACATTATTTAAATTGCAAGCCACTTTGCTAAACTGATCTTTTTCTTTTTGTTCTTTTTGAATTTTCCTAGTAGTTTTTTCTAACTCAAAGTGGTAAGATACTAAATTTTCATATCTTGCACTACACATAAACTGAATAAAGCAAGCAATTAAACAAAAGAAAACACACCAAAAAATGAAAAATGTTCAAATTAAACTAAAAACACTCTCTTTTTATATTCTTTTGAAATAAAATAAAGTAAAATACTAATATTTTCCATTACTTTCCCGACAATGGTGCCAAAAACTTGATACGAGATTTTGTATATGCAAATATGTAAGAAGTTGACACCACTCAACGATGTCAAAAACTTGATGCATACATATTTATATTAAATATGCAATTTAATCCCAACAAAAATCCTTTTTTAAAAAATAATTAATCTGTTAAATTTTTTTTTAAACTGTCAACTCTTATTTAATATCAACGCAAGTATACATATCGCTCAAGTAATAAAGGGCTCTAATAGAGTCCTAGATATCGATCCAAAAAGAAAGTTGGAAAATCCTAAAGTAAATTATGAAAATGATTTTATAACAAAAACAAAAAAAAAAGTAAAGTGTGAAATAGCAGCAATTCTACTCTTTACTCTTCTCTGAGTGCAATAAAGAAAAATGACTAATCCAGAGTTTGATCCCTAATTCTATGGTTAGGCTTAGAGGATAACAGCTGCCACTCCAGAGCTCCCACTACTCCTTCTATTGAGGGCTAACAATCTTACATTAGTTTCCAATCAACTGAACCAAATTGGCGGTTTTAATATGTCACCTTAAAATCTTCAATTATGTATCCAAGAATGTATACTTCCCTATTTATTTGCACCCAATCTCACGGATGACATACTCTCCCATTAAATCACATGTGATTCTCCCTAAGATGTAGAAATCATATCTCATTTAAGAACATATGTCTCTCATAAAGTTTTAACATTTCAATTGACCAGATTAAAAAGTAAATGAAGATCGAAGTTTAAATCATCATAAATTATTATCATTTAAAACCATGGAAAACAAGATCTATTTTTCACAAAACCATATCTTCAAAGTAGGGAAAAGGATAAAAAATACTACAAAGAATTTATGAGAAGGATACGACAAAATACAAATTTCATATATAAAAACAAGTTTGCAAAAGAGAAGAAAGAAAAATACAACTTATCTCATAATCCTTCCCAAGTAAATCTATAGAAGTTCTCTCCAAGCCTTTCTTTCTTTACAATTACCTCTAATTCTCTCTTAGAAGTGTAATGAAGAAGAAATCTCTCACCTTCTCTCTCATCCTACAGTCCTAGAAGAAAATCTCCTTTTCTCTCTCTATAACTCACTCCACTTTCTCCCTCTCCCTCACGCCACACAAAAAAGCCTCCTCTCAAACTCTATGAAGTCTTCTTCTATTATTATGGGGTGCCTCCTTTGGAAAAGAATTCAAAATTTCCTCCAAAATTCCCTCAAAAGGGTTAGCTCTTTTTAATGCAAAAGATGTGTCATTTGATCCAAGAGTTATATCCCTTCATAAAAGAACCTTCCGAATTTTCTAAATGCATTAAAATACTCAAAGAGGTGTGTAGAACAAGTATCCCTTTAAAAATTTGTGCTAAATTCATCTTGAACCACCTTAATTTAAAAAGGTGTTCGTGGCGCATCATGCCAAAATCACAAAATTAGCTGTTTTAGCTCTGAATTTCCTCCTTTTTGCCATTTTTTCTCTAAATGCCTAAAAATGATATACATGCAACAGAAACACATAAATACCCTTCTTTAAAGTGCAATATCACAAAACATAAACATAAAATAAGTACCAAATATGTATATTATTTTGGTGTATTATGTTCTCCTCAACTGATTATTTTGAACCATTTGGATAATAACAGGTTTAGCCCAAATGCATTGGCAGCAACAACAGGGTTCTGTATACTTAAATGAATCTCATCTGCTTTAGGATTAGCATAATCTCTAAAAGGTCTCTAATGATTTTCATTTTTATTTCCAACATTACTCAAATTGTAAGCAATTTGGCTAATATGATCTATCTCCGTTTGTCGTTATTGAATTTTTCTAATTTTTTTTTCTAACACATAATCATAAGGTACTAAATTTTAAAATCTTACGCTAAGCTTAAACAAACACAACAAGTAATTTAAAATAAGAAAACCAAGTTAAGTAAGAAAATATTCAAGCTAAACTACAAACACTCTTTTTTTTTAGTTTTTAAAATAAGAATACTATAAATTATACATAAACTTACTACTACTTTTTGTTACTTCTCGGCAATGGTGCCAAAAACTTGATGTGGGTGGATTTAGTACGTTAGTTTTGCAAATATTTTCAATATTACCCAATACGCACGATAAATAAATAACAAATATGTAAATTATTCCTAACAAAATAACTTAGTTAAAACAATTTTATCTTTGTAAAATCATTAAACTTTCAAATCCTCTTTAAAAATAATGCAAGTATATGCATCACTCAAGTAATAAAGGTCTCTAATTAAGTCCTAAATATCAATCCCACAGGGAAGTTGTAAATGCCTGTAAATAAGTTCTTGAGATTATAATGTAAAGTATAGTTTTAAAAATACAAAAAGTAAAGTGCAAAGTTTGAATACTAAGTAACAAGTGTGCTAACTTTAATGTAATTGAAAGACAAGGTTAAATAGTCAAAATGCTAAATTTTCATAAGTAAATTTATGAAAATTAAAATTATGATGTTGTGAAGGAAAGTCCAAATTTAAGAAAGTATCATTCCCCTTAAACATTGAGTATTTGGATTACAAAGTAATTAAAATCATTTATATATATATATATATATATATATATATATATATANCTTCAGCCTCTTCTGATTGCATAAAGATCATTGACTAATCCAGAGTTTGGTCTGTAATTCCATGTTTAGGCTGGGAGGATAATGGCTGCCAGTCTAGAGCTCCCACTACTTCCTCCTCTGAGTGCTAACAATCTCGCATCAGTTTCCAATCAATTAGACCAAATTGGGGATTTTAATCTGTCACAAAAAATGTCAACTTTTGCATCCAACAGAGTATATTTTCCTATTTATTTACACCCAACTCCATGGAAAAATGCTCTCTCATGAAATCAAATGTGATTCTCCCCATGTTGTCAAAATCATAGCCCTTTTGAACATATATTTCTCAACACATTTTATGATTTCAATTGGCCAGAACAAAAAGTAAATAAAGATCAAAGTTCAAATGATCAAAAGTTTTTAACATTTAAAATCATATAAAATAAAATCAATTCTTCACAAAATCATATCTCAAATGGAGAAGGATAAAGTAGAGTACTCGGAATTCATGAGAAGGATACGACAAAACACAGATTTCATACATAAAAACAGTTTACAAAACAAAGAAATAAAAAGCATAACTTATCACACAATTCTTCCTAAGCAAAGTCATAGAAGTTCTCTCCAAGCCTTTGTCTCTTAACAAGCACTCTCAATTCTCTCTTATAAGTGTAATGAAAAAGAAATCTCTCACATTGCCTCTCTTCTTACAATCCTTGAAGAAAATCTCCAAGCCCTATACTTTATCTCTCTCTCTAACTCTCCTTCTTCACGCCACACACCTTAAGCCCCAAACTCCTCTCAGCTGCCTCTCTCCAAAAAAAATTTAAAATTTCCCCCAAAATTCTGTCCAAAAGTCAACTCTTTCGAATTCAAAAGACATGTCCATTGATCCTTGAGACATATCCCTTCATAAAAGAACCTTCCAAAGTGTCTATATGCATTGAGTTACTTCAAGGGATGTTTAGAGCAAGTTTTCCTTAACCCGTAAAAAGTCATCCCTGACGCATTTGGCGCCAAATTTGGCGCATCACAGGCCGACTCTCTATCAAATGGCACATGTGGTGCCGATCTAGCGCATCATGGTCCCGCTTTCTTGAGATTGCGTTGTTCTAGGTTTCGGCGCAACTGGCTCTAATCTGGCGCTTCATGCGCCGTATTTCAAAACTTTGTTGTTTTGGCTTCAAATTTCATACTTTTTTTCTATTTTTGCTCCAAATGCCTAAAATTGATATACTAGCAACAAAATTATGAAAATATCCTTCTTTAATATGCAATATCACTAAAAATAAGCATAAAATATAAACTTAAAACAACATATCTTTTTGGCGTATCAATCAACGTTTAATACTGATGGAGATAAAGTACCCACCTATTTAGAAACATTGTCTAGCTTCAAATTTTGCCACCCAAAAGCTTAAACATTACATACTTTCTCATAAAATCACCCTTATTTTGATAGTTAATCCATTTCAATATTTAATGACGCAGGCACTCTTTCTGAACGTTTAGCAAATGTGATCAATGATTTTATTGTAGTTTGATATAAATTTTGTCCCCCGTCGCGCTGTCCAGGGACAAATTCTAGTCCCCTCTCAACGATGATCTACCAAATGAGTAGATACTATACATGTAATAGTCCAGTGTCAAACATTGGGAAATGTACTTCAATGGAGCTTCGTTAGCCAGAAAAGATAAAGGATCAGAAACGATTGTACCATGCAAAGAATGGATTTGTCTGATCTTTGTTACACTATATCATTGATTGTTGAGATTCTGGTATCACTTGAAAGAGCCATGTACAAATAATTAATCTTAATAAGAAACAATAATCACCAGAATAGAATTGACAATATCAATAAATACAATAGACATTGCCATCTATGGCGACTCACAACTCGCCATTCATGAAGTCGCCGAACAGTACAAAATATTGAAGCCAAGATTAGCAGAATACCACCAATATATGATGAAGTTATTGAACAATATATCTAATGTGACATTGTACCAGATTCCATGAGGAGATAACACCCATGTCGACGCTCTAACCAAACTTGCTAATAAATTGGCATGTCTGCTTGAAGATTCCATTGACATCACGGTGCAATGGCGTGAAGTTTTGTCAAAGATCGGGCTCGACAATTTGGATAAGCTCAAGAAAAGTGTTAGAAGAGGTAGTAGCTACAGCTGCTGACATTACTGAAGATTGGAGCAGGTCGTTAATAGAAAACTTGCAGATAGAATGACTATCAGATGACAAGTTAGAAGCATATCATATCACATAAAGAGCCGTGTCATATGTTTTTATAGGTGATGTTCTCTACAAAAGTCCATTTGATCAAATGTGGATGCATTGTTTAAGTAGAGCAGAAGCATACAATTTTGTAAAAGAAGTACATGCCGGATTGAGTGGTGCTCACCAGTCAAGGTAGAAGATGAAGATGAAAATTAAGAGACTTGAATATTATTGGTCAATAATGTACATAGATTGCATGGATACCACCAAAAAGTGTCACTTGTGTCAAGTGCTTGGAGTGTTCTTGCACCAACCTCCAAATATGCTACACTCTACTATCGTCATGTAGCCCTTCGAGTGTTGGGGCACGGATATAGTGGTCCATCTTCAAAAGAACACAAATTTATTCTTACAACAGTAGATTAACTCTCCAAATGAGCAGAGGAAGTGCCGTTACGAGAAGTCACACTGCACCACATTCTTCAGTTCTTCAGGAGGCAGATTGTCTATCTTTTCGGTGTTCCAAAGAAAGATATTTCTGATAATGGGTTAGCCTTCAAGAGCAACAAGATCAAAAAAAAATTTCAAACGATGAGGGATATATTTGAAGTACTCCACAATTTATTACCCCAAAACAAATGACCTAGCCAAGGCCTTCAATAAGACCCTCATGCAGACTTTAAAGAAAGCATTGGAAGAAAATAAGAAAGGATGACTCAAACATTTTTTATAAGCTTTATGGGCCTACTAGATGACATTCAGGATGACTAATCAATGTACACCATTTTCGCTCGTTGGTCTGAAGTTGTACTCTCATTAGAAATTTAAATATCTTCTCTTAGAGTCACCGTCACGAACCAGATTCTAGTGGAATAGAATGCGAAGCTTAGACTTGCAGTGTTCGAAAGCCTCAAAGGAAAACAGTTAAAGGCATAACAAAATTTGGAGCTCTATTAAGCAAAGATGGTCTAAGCCCATGATGAATTGCTCCACCTAAGGACATTTAAAGTTAATGAACTTGTGCTTGTCCTTAGGAGCCATATCCTTGCACACCGCAAGATAGGTGGAAAGTTTAAGTCAAACTGAGATAGGTTGTTTGTTGTAGAGAAAGTATTTCAAGAGGATCTTACCAGTTGGTGGATTTTTAGAGCATAAGTTCCGTGCTACCGGTCAATGGGCGATAATTGAAGAAATACTATACAACTTGACATTCTCTAGGAGGAATTTTGACAGTGTTACTGATTCTGAGGGTGTTTATTTGGTCATTGTCTATGAGTGGGTCCAGAATTTTATAACAAAATTAATCTTGATAAAATATTGTTTTGAATTTTCAACAACTAAATCTTCTTCTTTGAATTTTTTTAAATTTTGCCAAATTAATTTAAATAAAATACTTGACATGTAAAACTTAAAAGCCACTTAATAATGGTTTTTTATTGTTCTTGTTCGTGCAAAGTATCAAATCGTTGAGGTTTCCTCTGTTTTATGTAAGAAAATGCCAGGCTAGAGGTTGATCTTCACTTTTAAAGATAGCTTAAATCTCACACTAAATAAAGATAAGGCAACTCAGGGCGGCATGGTGAGTTTTGACTTGGACTAAAGTCAAGTCAACGTAGACTATGAAGGCCCCCTAATGAATGTTGTTAGTCACCGTGAAGAGAAGGACTACCGTCGGTACTCAGAAACACTGTTAGGGAAGACTCCTCACTAAGAAGGAAGAATGCTAAAGGAACACATTAACCAGTGGGAGGGACTAGTTAGTTGTAGTCGATGATCACAATGTCAACAAATCTTGGTTAGTGCAAATGAAGAATAAGTTTTGGATGCACTTTTGAGGAGGATGCAGCGTAGAAAAGCCAAATGAATGAAGCACATAACATTATTTCACTTGTAAAAGTGATGTTATCTGAAAGTCACTGAAGAATTAAGTTTGAATCATGAAGACGAAGTGTACAGCCTGAATCTAAAAGCGATTTCTACTAGCCCTTCTATCGCAGAGGAGTCAGCTTTTGTCATAGAGTCCACACCATCGGAGGCCCCCAAGGAAATTTGGGCTGGATGCCTAATGTGTAATGTTGAAATACCACGCCCTTCATAGTCGACAAGACCATTTACGGAGTGCCCAAAATGTAATGTCCTCCATCTAGAGCATTACAGGACATTTGTGGGGTATACAACTGCAAGCATGAGGTTTAGGAATGCTGAACACCTAGATGTCGAGCCATACATCATGAGATTTGTAAAGCCAAGACCATCTTATGTCCCTTTAGAGATTCATTCAGAGGTGTAACCCAAATAGTTATAGATGATACCTAGAGCTGAGCTTTAGAAAATACTCTGGGTCTGAAAACAATAATTTGAATACTTTGAGGAAATTCAAGGGAAATGCGTCAATATCGTGGAAGGACTGGAGCATCACTTGGGTGTGTTCTCAGAAAGTGATAAATAAAGGATTTTGCACTACATTTTCAATCTCAAGGATAGAGGCCAAGCCAGACAACTAAAGAAGAAGACATATGGTAAACTGCAGAAGTGGATGTAGGGAAAAGGTAAAATTACTATCCAGTGTGGATGTTGCTATAATTTTGTTAAGGACAAGAAAAGGAACCCCCCGGGTCTCTTGAGATATGATGAGGTGGATCCTTTTTCGTACACAATAAAGAGAATGATTAAGAGGATGGTTAGATGGAGCATACAACCAGTAGATTGCATTCCAAACAGTTGCATCATCAACATCTACGATGAAGGAGACTACATTCCTCCCCACATCGATCACCGCGACTTCATCAGATCTTTTTATATAGTATCTTTTATGGCCAAGAACAAAATTATATTAGGAAAAGAAAAATATTTGAAAGGAATTTAGGTAGATTTAGCAAAGCATTGCGTTCCTGGGGTGCCGTGACGTAGGTTTTCCGTCACATTGAGAAGATTGGATGACAACAAGGTGCTATACCGATTCCGACCATATCCCAAAATGGAGGAGCTGCAGCCGTACTAGCTACGAGATAGTTGTACCTCTAAGTGCACGCAAAAGGAACTCTTGTCCTGAAGCATTCCTTAGAAGGTTAGCTTGATCACCAGCTTACCCACAAGACAAACAAACAGACAAAGCAGATAGACAGTTGTCACTTTTTGTACTACGTTAGAGCAGCAGTTATGATATATGATGTTTCAGATGTTTTGGAAAGTTTCAACATGATCAATTGTACCACATATTTGAAGCTGAATTAATGAAGTCTCTTTGAAGATTTCGACATATTTGTTGAATTACCTTTTTGTGTGCTTGATGAAAAGTCCCATGACTACGTGTTGGTCCCAAATTATAAAGAGCAAAGAATGATTCAAAAAAAGTCTAATAATAAAATTAAAATTTAAAATTGAAAAATTAATCGATGAAAATCAAATTTGAAAAAATACGCTGGTAATAAAAAAATATGATAAAGACAATAAGAATGGAACGATAAAAATGGTAAATTGGTTTGTCTGAAATTCCAGTTTCTACACTTTGCACTTTTGTAACACAAATTCTATCGTCTACATGAGTTTCTTTACATTTCCCATGGAGTTTCACACACTTAACGAAATCTCATAGATCTTTCTGCACCACTATCAAACTTTACATTCCACATATTCATAAACTCAACAGTGCAAATTCTCTACACTACATCTTTTGAGATCTTCTTACGACCACCTTAAATGGAGCATGACACCCTATTCTCATCTCTTAGATGCGCTTAAAACCACCTTAAATGGAGTACGACATCTAATTCTCTACATATATGTTTAAGATAGGAATCATGCCACCTTAAATGGAGCATGACATCCTATTCTTATTTTCTGAGATCAGTTTAAGGCCATCTTAAATGGAGTACTACATCTGATTCTCTACATATATCTTTAAGAAAGGTATAAGGCCACCTTAAGTGGACCACAACATTCTTTACCCATCTTTTGAGATCGGTCTAAGGCCACCTTAAATGAAATACGACATATGATTCTCTACACATATTTTTGAGATAGGTATAGGGCCACCTTTAATGGAGCACAACATCCTATTCTCATCTTCCAAGATCGATCTAAGGCCACCATAAATGGAGTATGACAACCGATTCTCTACACATATCTTTGTGATAGGCTTAAGACCACCTTAAATAGAATACAATGCTGATACTCTATAGGATATCTTTCAAGATTAGCTTAAGACTACTTTCAATGGAGTACAACATTCAATTCTCTACATGATGTCTTTGATATAGGCTTAATACCACCTTAAATGGATCACAAAACTCTATTCTCAATTCTCTAGATTGGCTTAAGACCACCTTAAATGGAACATGACAACCGATTTTTTAAACAATATCTTTTTAGATCAGCTTAAGACCACCTTAAGTGAAACGTGACATTCAATTCTCAACATGATATTCTTAAGATGAGACTAAGACCATCTTGAATGGAATAAGGCAATCTATTCTCTTTTATCTGCATTTTTGATATCTTTTGAGTTGGATGTGAATCCTTGTGCATTCCATCTAAATCAAATCTCTTCACATATTTCTGTCATCCATAAATAAAATTTTAACTAAAATCAAAATTAAAATCAAAATCAAAATTAAAACAAAAATTAAAGCACTAAAATCAAATTGAATCTTTTTTGCGGTCTCTAATTTCCCCAATATCTATCTCCTTAAATCCATTGTGTAGCCCCTCACTTTGGTTAGCAAGCACAAGTTACCTTTTTAATTTTAAATTCACCCTTAAAGTTGAAATCCTGAAGGTACACCTACCAATCCCCAACGAGAGAACCTATATACTTCCCAACGAAACCTTCTCCACATTTTCTCTCTCTTCTGCTCTGAGCCTGTCGGCTTAGGCAGTTATCTTGGTTTGTCTGTCAACTCCAATACGTCTGGTGTGCCTGCTCAGCACACCACACCTATTGGTGGTCCATTTTTTGACCTCATTTTATGTAGAGGTTTAGTCTTTCTTCATTAAGAGCCTAGGATCTAGCCGTAGTACTTTCTTGTTGAATATTCGTAGAGGATTAGTGATGGTACCCTCACTAATGGTAGTAGGTGGAGCCAATATGAGAGAGCTCCAGAGGAGTTCCGCAAAAAATTTTCAGACCTTAGAATTAACTCTAGGTGATGTGGCTTGGTCTATTACACACTTACACTTCACAATTTCACTCACAACCTTGAACCATAACCTACACATGTCCAGTTTGGTTCCCTTGCCTCTTTGGAGACCCATGTGGGTGGTCCCCCAAATCCTTAGTCTTTAGCTAGGGTGGATAAGACCAGCACATGGAGAATCCAAAATAGGGCTTATTTGGTATCATGGCACTAAAAGGGTAATTCTATGATCGACATTTGCAACAAACCTCAACCTTACCCAATTACTAATTTTGGCCTTTCAGCACCAAACTTTTCCATATTACCAAAATGCCCTTGGCCCCCTAAAACTTCAAGGTTAGTCCAAATACCTCAAATTTCTTCAAAAAATATTTCAAACCTTTTCATACCACTCAAATTACCCAAAACACTCCAAAATTTCAGATTTACCAAAATACCCCCAAATTTGCTAACATTACCAAAATGCCCTTGGCGGCCAAAAAATTTTCTAAAACCTCCAAAATCATTTCAAACACCCCTAAAACAAAATTTTGAACATCCATTGGGTCTAATTTAACCCATTTTGACCAAAATCCTAATTTTTTCCCAAGTGCCTAAAGTCCTCAAATCACCCCAATTTGCCCCCAATTGATCTCAAATCTTCAAAATTTTCAATTTTAAAATCAAATACTTCATGTATTGATCTAATTGAAACTAAATTCAAGCCCAGTTAAACCCAATTCCAAACTCTAAATCAAAGTCCAAGTGAATTTCCTCAAATGGACCCAAAATCTAAAATTCCCCAAATTGAACTACATGATCAATCAAATGCGTCAATTTCAAATTCACATCAAATTCTACATTTCTAAATCTAATTTCTATTGAGTCTAAATCCATTTGATTGGCCCATTATCAATTTCCAAAATCAAAGTCAAACAAGCCTATTTAAAAGGTCATACCCATTAGCATTTTTAAAAGCCCATGACATTAATTTTGAAAGCCTAATTTTGGCCCACATGATAAAGAAATCCTTTCTCCAGCATCTCATGGCATTTAAGGCATCTACCCATGGCATCATACCAAACCTAGCCATGCATACATGAAAATTTACTCAAAAAAGGCATGTTGACCTTTTTTTTATTTAAATCCATAAAAATTGCAAATTCCTTTTGCATGAAACATTTCCATGGGCTTATACATAGCATGGCATGCCCCATGGAGCCTTCCATGGGCATCATAAAGTAAAATTTGCGAACTTTGGCATGTGGAGGTGACCATTCCCTCCTCCCTCTTCACTTTGATTTTTTCTTCTCACACAATAGTTAAACCATTGCCCAATCCCCAAACCGGCAGTTTAAACTCACTCAAACTTACTTGAGAACCTTAAGTATCAACCTTAACCATTTTGAGGCCATGATTAGCCAAGTGAGCATGGGATCAAACCCAAGCTAGCCAACATAACCCACACCTCAATTCTCTCTTGGACTTCTACCTTAGAGCCCCTTCGGAGCCAAATTGACTCCACCACTCAACCTCCCTAGCTCACTTGAACCTAATGATGCCTTGACCATGGCCTACCAGCCACCACAGCTATCGAGAAAAACCTAGCCAGAGAAGACCCAAATATTATAAACCCCAAATTGAACCCATCTGAGTTATCCCATTACTAATGGTCACTAGATAACTTCTTCCCTCCACCTCAGCTGCCTCTTTGCCACCTTAGCTTGCCCAGATAAAAACCATGGCCTCATTTATAAATTAATCACCCCCATGAATAAGAGAGGAGTCATGCTCAAACCTTAGTCAAGCTCTGAAACATTTTCTTCAGACCTTCTAGCAGTCCAGAGAAGTAGATCTCCATCATTTCCTTGCCTTAATTCCCACTAAAAAACCCTAATTTCATCATTGAAATCTAGGGGTTTTCATGGGCATACCACCAAGTGCATTCAAACACAAAATTGATTGTCCCAAGCTTCACAAGAGCCAAATACGACTTCCCCAACCAAAGCCTGTCATTTTGAGCTCTCTAACTTAGCCCTGGACCAAACCCAAATCACCCTTCGATTGAATTCATACTTGAAATCATTCTCAACTCAAGGTGACACTTAGAGGAGGTTTGATAGCTCACAACAAAGCTTAGGAAAAAATCCAATGCATGCTGCACCTCTTGGACCAAGGTTTTTGCCACTTTCCCCCAAAGTGAACTCAATTTTTGCTTTTATGAAGCAATGCTTACTTTCATGCATGATAAGTTGTATAGATGTCTTCGTCTTGGTTAGATGCACAAGTAGGAACAAACCACACTTATTTTTGAAGAGTATCGAGTGAGATCTAAGCAATTTAGTGTGGAGGGCTCTAGGTTTAGGCTAATCGGGGATTATGAATGGATCTCATTCTTTTTTGTGTTAATTGCGTGGATGGTCGATATGAAGCCGGAAGATGAAAAATTTCAAGAATGCAGGACGCTTGGCAGATGAGTCAGTTGGCAATGCTGAATCATAGCGCGACAAGTGGAGCTTTGGAAAATCTCAAGATAATGCGAGTGAGTTGGATAAATAGAAAATTAGGGATTTAAAAATTATTTAATTCCCATGAACTAGAAAATTAATATCTTTGCATAAAAAAATCATAAAAATTAAAGAAAATTACCATGTTGCTTAGTGAACAGAGGAGAACCATGTGGAATAAAAATTTAAATTATTTGAGTTATATTTTAATTTTAATTAAATAATTACTCCAATTTTTAATTATATCATAAGTCATTAATATTAATCACCATGACTTGAGATTTTTTGGGGTTTAAACTTTCTATCTTTAGTTGTGTTTTTTTAATTTTTCCATAGTTAGAGAACACCTCTAAGTGTGGAAGCCCTATTTTTTAAAATAAATCAATTTTGTTTAACTAAAAAATTATAAAAATTAAGATATAAATGAGAAAAATATAAAATTGGTTTTGCTAGCTTTACTGTAACATGAGGACCATAGAAAAAAATTAAATCAAGTATTTTTTATATATTTATATAAATTACTATAGTTTATTAAATCCTAAAACTCATTAAAGTTAATATAAATAAAATTATATTAAATAATTAACAATAAAATCATCTTGCACTGAAAAAGCAGTCATATTAACTATGTGTAAAAATTTGAGACCATTTTGAATTAGATTACCCACTAAATTTGATTTTATAAGCTAAATATGATATTTGCATTAAAATAATTATAAAATTATATTAAAAATAAAAAAATCATAAGAAATGGTTTTCAGATTTCTTTGTGAGCATAGATACTTAAGAAAAATAATTAAAATTCAAATAAATAGTTGATTTTTAAGGTATATTTTAAATTTTAAATAATTAATATAATTAAAAAATGATGAAAATCACAAAAATTGAAAAGCGTCCCAAAATGTCACAACTTGATTCTTGGTCACATGGGACCAATTAAAATATTTTTGTTTCCTAATTTTCTAAATAAAGATACATATTTTTAAAGGCTTAAAAATGATATTTCCATAGCATTGCACGAAAATAATTACAATAAGTAAAATATAAATCATAAAAATGCAAAATTTATTTATTTGTGTTCCTTGGACTCAGAGATATTTAATAAATATATAAAAGTTTATTTTAAACTTAAATAAAAATTTATATTTAATTAGTACTCAAAATCATTAAATAAATATAATAATTAAAACAAAACTCTAAAAATCATGAAAATTGGTCCTAGTGGTCCTCTGGCCTAGGTTACCACCAATAATTTTCCTAAGGATAGATAGTTGGTTTTGATTGATTAAATCAATTAACTTTGAAAATCCCCTATTTTGAGTTAAATAATTATTTAAATTAAATTAAATTTTGAAAAATCACATTTTCTTCTCTAATATTTTATTGGACCCATGAGTGGGGTATTATAAAAATTTCAAAGTCATTCGAGTTATATTTAATAAGTTATGAGGTGGGAAGCCCTAAAGGCAAAAAAATGGTAATTTTGGATTTTTATGCCTTAATTAATTTTTAGGGTTGATTAAGGGATAAATGGGTAATTTTGATCATATTGATCTTTTTGGAAGATTGAAAAATAAGGGATTAAATGGTAGAAACCAATACCTCACTTTTCTATAATAAGGGTATAATTGTATGTTCCCCCATATATTATAATTCGGAAGGTAATTAAATTAAACGATCCTAAGGTGAGGGGTTAGATTTTGGAAAATGTAAATTCAATAATTTAAAACCCCTAGTTAATGTTTGAGTGATGTGATCATTGTTAAGGATTAAAAAAATATCTTATAATTTAACATCCCAAAAAGTCCTAAATTTATCCACACAAATGTCTTAAGGGCTTAGTAGTGAACTAGGCTTAATTTGGATTTATTTAATGAGGTTTAGGAAAAATAACTAACTATGAGCGTCTTACAAACACTACAAGCACACTCTTTATTGTAGGAATGAAATTTTTAATAACCTAATCGTTCCCTCAGGGACAACCATTTATATAACTTTTAAGTGAAATGTTAAATAACTAGTTAAGCACCCCTCTCACGAGATGATTAAAACATCAGGTTCACTAAGCATAGGGTAGTTTAATCAATCAAACTCTAAGTTTAACTTTAGATGATTACTCGATCAATATAATAAGTACAAATGAACTCGGAAACCATGAGGTTGTGACACAAAACTTATTAGGGGTAGGTTAAACCTTCTTCCATGTTTTCCATTCTTGCAATTTTTTTTAAGTTTCTATGAAATTATATATATTGCAAGGCTAATCTTTCAACAGGAGCAATGAGAAGATGACTAGTATGCTTTTACTGTTTTATTTAATTCCTATTTTTTTACTTACTGCAATTTACTTTTGCTTTAAAATATTATACATACTTGGTTGTAGATTTTACTTTACCTAAGAAAAAAGACAACCCTTCCAAAATCAATCAACTCTTTTTCAAAATTAAACAACATTTCCAAAACCAAAATAAAATCATTAATTTCATAAGACATCCTTTTGAATGGATGGGAGTCCCTCGGATTAGGTAACCCATGATTGCTAATGAGATCTCCCAGTTTTAAATGGGGTTAACAACATGTTTAAGTTATATAAATTCAAAAGAACATAGTGGTACTGAAATGAGGGAACTGTAGGATCCTAACTAGTGTCGCTCTAATCAACTTTAAACCCCCCCCCCATGATTGAACTTAAATTTGCCATTAAACCGTTAAACCTTAGCCTTTAGGATGGCTACTTCGCCAAGGAGCCTGTAGCTAGCACCGTGGGCATCACAAGAAGGATGCACATAATAAAAACTTTGAGGGAGCAAACAGATCTACAACAACACCAGGATCTAGTACAACATATCTTTTCTTAGACTTAAATGACATAACCCATAGAAATTTGAGATTGTTCGCCAAGTACAACCTAAATCCTCAACTTTATCTTTAGGCATTTGCACAATCATGTCGTGCAATTTAGCCATAACTCGTCTTAGGTTCTTAGGTTGTCACTTGTTGTGATGTCAACCCTCCTATCTTCCAGGCTATTTGTGTGACCATCTCACACAAATGTAAGTCCTATATAATAATAGTTGGCAGGATAAAACATTTAATATCTTCTCAAAAAAATTGAAGACAAACTATAGAATAGCTTGAGAAGTCATTGAGGTTCACCTCAAGATCTATGGCATCCCCTAGCTCTTCTTTCTTTGGATTCCAAAATAAAATATTCCATATTTGAGCCTTTCCAATTTCACTCCTCTTTGTTCAATCCTTGAAAAGTCTTACCTTTTGAAATTCTTGAAAGCATGATTTTATGATCTAAATCGAGAGTTTTCTTAAGTAACTTCGGTCATTTAAGATGTAATTAACAATAGGGGCTTCCACTTATAGGAAATTTTAAGAACCCATCTTAATATAAACCTTATCTAATCTTCTATATTCGATGGGGGAATTTTTTGGCATATAGAAAAATGGTTCAAAAACTAAACGAATGTCATAAATTCTTTAGTTTATTTAATCGAGCCTCACTAGTAAGTAGTGTACCCATGCTTCGTGGTATGTATATTGCTCACGGCGTTGTGCTCAATCATTTAAACTATTGTCTAATGGGATCAGTTTAGTCTCGCATTTTAAGAAATTCAAATATTACTTTTTTAAAAGTAAAAAACTATTTTTCTAAAAGTCCAAATTTATATGTATTAAATTTAAAGACAAACACATAATCTCACTTAAGGAATTATATGAGTTGAAAATACAGTTGCAAGACTTGTTTGATAGTATTTTTATTTGACCTAATATTTCTCCTTGATGTACAAATGTGTTGTTTATGTGAAAGAATGTTCATATAATGTATATGTGCATTGATTATAGAGATTTGAAAGAAGTTACCATCTAGATCAATTATGTATTGCATATGATTGATGATTTATTTGACCAGCTTGAAGGTACATTTATGTATTCAAAGATAGAGTTGAGATCGGGATTATACTAGTTGAGGGTGGACATGGAAGACGTAGTGAAGATAGATTTTACTATGTATTATGACCAATATGAGTTCTTGGTCATGCCATTTGGCGTGACTAATACCCCAAAATTATTTAAGGATCTTAAGAATCAAGTTTTCGAAGCATACCTAGATTAATTTGTTATTATATTTATTGATGACATATTGGTGTGTTTAAGTAAGAAGATGATCATGTAATTTATTTATGCTTGGTCTTACAATAGTTAAGTTTACATCAATTATATGGTACATTCTCAATTTTTTAATTTTGTTTAGAAGTCATTTCTTTTATTGGCCATGTGGTGAGTAGCAATGATATTTTTGTTGATCCCTAGAAGGTGCAGATAGTGGTTGATTTGATAAGACCAACTATTGTGTCTAAGGTTTATAGAATTTATGGCATTATGAGATATTATAGGATGTTTATTGAATGTCATTCACATATTCCAGTTCCTCTGACTAATTGACTCAAAAGGCAGTTTCTTTTGACTGGAATCATAAGTGTAAAGTTGATTTTTAATAGTTGAAGGATTGTATAATATCAGCGTCTATTATGATAATTCCAACAATTTTGGAGGCTTTTTGGAAGTTCATTAATTCTTCTTTGCAATGATTAGGTTGTGTAGTATAGCAAAATGAGAAAGTTATTGCAAAAGCTTTCTAACAGTTTAAGTCACACAAGAAAATTACCCTACTTATGCCTTAGGGTTGACAACAACTAGCTTTGCATTAAACATATGGAGATATTATTTATAAGGTGTGGGATGTGGGATCAATACCAATCCTAGGAACTTGTAGTAGATTTTCACTAAGAAGGTACTAAACTTAAGATAGAGGAGGTGTTTGGAGTTGATTAAAGATTATGATCTCAATATTATTTATCAACAAGTTAAGGAAAATGTGGTAGTTGATGCTTTGAGTATAAATTCAAGTGGTCTGCTAGTTTGTTTGATTACATTTCTTGAGACATTTATTTAAGTGATAGAGAGGTTGGAGTTGCAATTTAGTCATTATGTTAATGTGAATTTCTCAAGCTTCTTTTTAGGAAAGGATTAAAGAAGCTCATAGGTTAGATGATGAGTATGCAATATTAGTTGATCATATTCAATTAGGGAGAATACTTGAGCTAGATGTAGATTATCATAGGGTGTTGGCATGTGGGCATCAACTTTGGGTTCTTTCTATTGGTAATCTAAGAAAGGAGATACTGCACGAGACTTATTATTTTTGATAAACAACACATCAAGGGAGAAATAAGATGTATCATGATTTGAAGTTGACGTTTTTGTAGCTTGGATTAAAGCATGAGGTTCTTGAGTTTATTTTGAGATGTCATACATGTTAGATGGTCAAACTTGAGCATCTGAAACCAAGGGGTTCCTACAAACTTTGCCTATTTTTAAATGAAAGGAGGATGTCACTGTGAATTTTGTTACGAGTTTTCCAAGGTCTGAACATGATCATAATGCAATATGGGTGGTGGTTGACCAATTGATAAATTTTACATGTTTCCTTACTATGAAACAGATAGAATCAGTTGTGAAGTTGGCACAATTATACATACACAAAATTTCATGAGATATTAAAGATCATTTTTTATAATCATGATGGCGAATTCACTTCAAGATTTTATAGCGGTATTCAAGACAATTTGGGGATTAAGCTAAACTTTCATACATCTTTACCAATAGATAGATGGCCAGTCTGAGAGAATTATTCTGGTGATGGAGGATCTATTGAGATTTTGTGCATTTCATTTTTGAGATAGTTAGGAGAATCTTATTTTTCTTTTTGAATTTGCTTATAATAATATCTTCATGTTAAGTGTTTATATGAAAACAAATGAGGCATTATTTGGTAGAAGTTTCAGGACACATTTATCTTATTTAGAGGTGGATGAAAACAGATTAATGGGTTCTGATTTAGAAGATGACATCATTAAAAATATCAAACTAATCCAAGATAGAATGAGGGCAGCACGAGCTAGATAGAGGAAGTATTATGATCCAAAGAATTGCGTAACTTAGTTTCAAGTTGGTGATTTTGTATTTTTGAAGGTAAATCTCATGAAAGAGTTAGGTATTTGGTTGAGTGAGTGACAACAACTTTATATATGCTTAAAAATACATAAATTTGATATTATTGCTAGAAGATTTAAGTCCCCGACAACGGCGCCAAAAACTTGACAGTGGTTATAGATTTAACAAAAATGTTTATAAAATATTCAATAATTGTAAAGTCACACTTATCAACGCAAGTATACGTATCGCTCAAGTAATATAAGATAAATATGGACGAAATAAATATTCAATAATTGTAAAGTCACACTTATCAACGCAAGTATACGTATCGCTCAAGTAGATTAAATATTCAATAATTGTAAAGTCACACTTATCAACGCAAGTATATGTATCGCTCAAGTAATGGATTCGATAAAGATGGATGTATAAAATATTCAATAATTGTAAAGTTACACTTATCAACGCAAGTATACGTATCGCTCAAGTAATACAAGGCTCTAATGGAGTCCTGGAATGATCTCACAGGGAGTAATACTAGAGGCTACGAACTAGGATTTAGAAAATCAATACTTAATCACAACAATATAGTTCAAATTGTTTATTTGTCATTAATAGGCAATTGAAATAAATATGTAATTTTAACAAACTTTTAATTAACTAATTCTACTAATAAGTTTTCTAATGTGAAGTTCAATATATAAGAAAGCAACCTTCTCCTTGTCAAGAAATTAAACTGACTTAGTTCAAATTGTATTGTGTCAAATAGGAGCATACCTATTCTTTACCCTTTGGTCCAGGCATAGTGAATTAGTTCAAATTATATTATGTCAAATAGGAGCATACCTATTCTTTACCCTTTGGTCCAGGCATAAAGAACATAATTTGTATTGTGCCAAATAGGAGCATACATATTCTTTACCCTTTGGTCCAGGCATAAAGAACATTTGAATTGTGCCAAATAGGAGCATACCTATTCTTTACCCTTTGGTCCAGGCATAAAGAACATTGACCAAATAGGAGCATACCTATTTTTTACCCTTTGGTCCAGGCATAAAGAACATTGACTAATCCTACACTTGTTTACTGAATTTGCGGCTAGGCTGGGAGGATACCGGCTCTCACTTTGGAGCTCCCACAGTAGGAGCATACCTATTCTTTACCCTTTGGTCCAGGCATAAAGAACATTGACTAATCCTACGCATGTTTACTGAATCCATGGCTAGGCTGGGAGGATACCGGCTCTCACTTCGGAGCTCCCACGTTCCATTTACTGAATCCGTGGTTAGGCTGGGAGGATACCGACTCTCACTTTGGAGCTCCCACATTCCATGAATCTGCGGCTAGGCTGGGAGGATACCGGATCTCACTTCGGAGCTCCCACGTTCCACTTGCCTGAGGGCTAACATCTACACATCAGCACCCAAAAGATAGAACCAAATTCAATATTTTAGTCTGTCACTCTAGAATTTCTAATTATGCGCCCGATAATTTTGTTTTCCTATTTATTTGCACCCAACTTTCAAGGACATTTACCTCTCTAAATCTTGAATGTAATCTTCACTTTAGTTGTAAAACTCAACATATTTTAACAAATCAATTGGCCNAACCCTTAGACTGATATTCTTATGCTGCTGATGGTGATGGGCCTGCACGTTATAGCTGCTCGTATAATTTGTTTATTATCATGTTGCCCTATTGATCATGCTATTCTGATTTAATTTAAATGATTGACGTTGTTTAAACCGTACAAAAAAACAAAAATATGAGTTGTGGCAATCATGCAACTCTCGCTCTTGGGATTGTGTCTCTATCAACTAAGGCCCATTGGGTCTTGAAATTCTGAGAAATGTGGTATGTAGAAAGTTGAGGCCTCTAAACCAAGAGTTGAGATGGCCATTGACAGAATGGAGTTATGGAGGAACATTTTGTTGCTCTTTTTCTCTTTGGTTGGTCATAAATTTAAATTTTTTTTATATGACATGCCTATATTTTTTTTGTATGATGTCATGCATTGTTTGCATGCAATTTTTATGCTATAATTAATTTTGGACGACAGTCTATCTGTAGCCATTAACATTTCACCTCCTTTTGTTGTGTTATGAGCTTCCAATTCAATTTATGTTTTATGACCATATCCTACTGGCAGGACAACTTAATGGGTTATTTTAATAAACAAAAATTTACACTGAAGGACTTGAGGACTTTGCCACTGCATCTCCAAATATTATTTTATCAGTTCATGATTGAATCCCTAGTCTAAGGTGGCAAAATATATGACTTAAATACCTTGGAAAAATATTGAAGCATCCTTGGACTTATTGGCTTGCATGCATGTGGATATAGTGTGACAAGGAATTTGAACAAGATAATGACTTTGCATGATTTTCGGAGTGCCACGTGCACATTTTTGGTGCAACTTATTTCGAGTTACATTTATATCAAAAGATGCGTACATCATTATGAATTCATTCTGGTTAAAATTCTACTGCTTTTGCTTTTGACAACATTTTAATTGAGATCCCTATAAGTTACTTGTTTTAATTATCTTATATTCTTTTTAGACTTACCTTATTGGTTCACTTTTTGCTTGTTTACATGTTCATATTTTGTCCACATGCATTGCAACACAAATTTTGGGGACCAAGTGGGATAACATTTTCTCACTTGTATTTATTTCATGTCTAATGTTCTATACTAAAGTTTCGCTATAAGTAAGAGAGCTCCACATAAAAATTTTGTTCAAATTCAAGCTTGGAGTTTGTAGAAAGGATGCCAGACATTTTATTTGTGCTCTTTTACGAGCAGTCAAAATTTGTGTAAATTCATTTTTATTTTTATTTTTATTTTGATCTTTTATGCAACTTTTACTACAGTTTTTAACATGTTTGAAAGAACTCCTCTTTCAGAGTTTAAGGCATTGATCTTTTTCAAAGAACTCGCAGAACTCAATTCAGATCCAATTGGGTTGGTTAGCTCCTGTCGGGCTGGTTAGTCCAATCATTCCGGCCAGCTCCAATTGGCCCGTCCAGCTACAGTCGCCAAACCAGCTCCATACAATCCGACCATCTCTATTCATTAAGCTAGCTCCAGTTGCCCAATCTACTCCATTCAGCTTGCCAGCTCCAGTCGACCCAACCCACTCAGTCATCCCAACCCACTCCAGTCGACCAGACCAACTGCAGTCAGCATGCCATCTCCGTTTGCCTTAACTAGCTTTATTTGGCTTAGACAAACTCAATCACTTGACATGCTCCATTAGGCCCATCCAGTTTGATTCAGCCTGCCCAACTCCATTAGGTTCAATAAGCTCTACTGGTGCAGTAAGTTCTAATCGACTCGACCAACTCCATTTAGCCTGACTTGCTCGACTTGGTCTGATAGGTTCTAATTGGTCTGGCTAGCTCCAATGGGCCTTTTCAGGCCTACTGGGTCTTTCCAGCTTCAGTAACCAAACCAGTTCCAGTCAGCTCGAGCAACTTCAGTTGCCAAGCCAGCACCATTTGGCCTAGTTGGCTCTAGTTAGCCCAGTCGACCAACTTCAACTGTCCTAGTAGACCAGCTACAGTTAGTCATCTTCAGCCTATTGCAAAGGATTTGGAGTATAATTATCATTTTATAATTATTATTTTTCTATAAATAGAGCATTATTTTTAATTGCTATGAGAGAAACTTAATATAACGACACAGTTTACTATTGTTCGTCTATCTTTCTTTTTTCTCATGTACACTCTATCCATTGGGTGTAATTCATTGATAATCTTAGATTTAACATCCTAAAATGTGTGATTAGATGAATCATTCTGCAAACAATAAAAAGAGCATCACTAGGAGAAGAATGAGGTCTTGGAGAAGTGACTAACAATATATAATGCTTTAGAGAAATCAACCTAAGGAATAGCCAAACTTATCCATTCGACCTCATCTAATTGACCTCCTATACCCAGCCTCATCTAGTCATTGTGGTCAGCTTCAAACGGCTTGGCTTGCTCTAGCTGGCCTGATATGCTCTCGTTAGTTCAACATGTTCTAGTCGGCTAGAACGGCTCTAGTATGTCTGACAAGCTCCATACGACCCAACTAGCTCCGACTCCAGTCAGTCATACCAACTCCAATCGGCTCAGCTAGCTCTAGTCGGCCTGACCAGCTTTATTTGGCCCGAAAAATTACTCTCTCAAGAAATTTCTCTAAGAACATCTTCAATAGGCCTGACCAACTCCAAACGGCTAATTTTAAATTTGACGCAGAGAATCCAGGGGAATTTTAAAGACTCGCCCTCTTTGTTTCCTTCATTGCTTTGCTTTGCTTTTTTTGGTAAGTGTCTGATATGCTTTAAGAAGGCAGAGGTAGGAGAACTAAAATTAGTTGGTCAAAAAGCTAGTAAAGTTCATCCTCCTTAGTCTCTTTTTATTTGGTAATTGAGAAAGTAAGACCCACGAACATGAGAGAATATTAGAAGTGTCTCATGCATGTGAATTCATTGTAATCAATAATAACAACCAAATGACTGCCTACAAGCTCATGTCCTTTATCTTTTATATTTTCATTTATATTTAGATATTTTCTTTTAAAATGTCTTCTTTGTGATAGTGAAAAAAATTAAAAAAACTTTAGTGGTTGATTTGGTCCAATACCAACTGGTTCAATTACTGGTTTCCCTTTCTGGTGTTTAATGAAAGCTTAAACACAATTCTTCTTTAGATTTTCATTCTATTTATGTTTCTTTTTCCTTGAATTTATTCCAATAATAAAATTTCTTGTAAGTAACCAAGTATTGAAATTATGCAAGTAACCAAGTACAATTATATATCATGATCTTCATCATTCGAATGAATGCTAAGATCTTCTAAATCTACAACAATTTTGTTGAAATCATCTATCATCATTTCTTCAAACATCGTAAAACCAAACAATTTTTCCCTTATAATGAATCCTATTATTATAAATTCTTTCTTGCTCATTATAAACCACCTTTCTTGAAGAATACCTTGACATGAATACTAAATTTGTAAGGATCTAAGTTAATCTAACTACCTTTTATGAATATGGAAAACAAATACTAAATCTATAGGCCAAATTATCATAGGACTAACCCAAAAATCAAAATTTGAAGCGTCGCTTAAGCAATCGATGTACTCACTAAATCACCTGCACACAAGATTGAAGAAACATATAAACACAAAAATTACACTAAAACAATAAAAAGAAGGTACAAATTTGCAATGCATATACAAAGAGATTTACAACAAAGTATAAATTTACACTAAAACACATATACACATAAATTTCTCCTTTCTTGTTGATCCCCTACTATTCATTCCCACAAAAGATTGAAAGCAAAGAACTCTTTAAACATGAAAATGGCAGAGCTTCAAAATACTGTAATAGAATATTATCGATTTACCTAAAAAAGAAACCCATTGTATTCATAGATTAATCTTATACGTAGAAACAGTCATGAAAAAATAATTTCCAACGTTTAATGGAAAAGTAAGAAAATTGTGGGATTTAGCACAAGATCTTGTCTATCTGTGGTAAAAATATTACGTACGGAGTACGCATGCATTCAGACTCTTTGTACAACTGTATTGTACATTGTTATATATATGTGTCCAACAATATATCCACATGCACGCAGACTCCTCTGCTAATATTCTCATGTTTGTGGGTCTCCCTTTCTCAATTTCCAAATAAGAAGAAACTAAGGAGGACATTCTTTACAAGCTTTTTGACCCCTCATTTTAGCTCTGCAACCACTGCATTTTTAAAGCATATCAGACACTTACCACAAAAAGCAGAGCAAAGCAATGAAGGAAACAAAGAGGGTGGGTCTTTAAAGTTCCCGAGGATTCTCTATATCAGATCCCCTAGAAAATTACAGGCTAAGAATGCAATGGCAAAGGCTGAAGACAGAACGAATCGTATAAAGAAAATATTATAAATCATAAAAGAAGAAGAAGAAGGGAGAAAAGAGAAGCTGAAATAACTCTAGCTAGATGCTATATTTCTTCTTCTGCTTTATGACTTCAGCTAAGGTTCTTAATTATCAGATAATTGCATGAGGCAAGCTAAGCAACTCTCTCTCCATGTGATTACAGATGTGAGTGAAAGAGCTTTTCTAGTAAACTATTACAGTGAATCATTGGCTATTATGCTCATTCTTGTTTTTTTTGAAAAATAATCAATATAAAAACCTTACTGTAACTTTAAGAAATCTATGAATATATTAAATTTTTAAAAAAATTTTATTCGTGAATAATGAGCAATAAATCACAATATATGTGAATTTGGCTTGTCACCTTGAAAAATACATTTTTGTTTATTCAATGACCTATGAATTTTTTTCACCATATATGGAGCCTAACTCTCATAATGAAAATGAGAAAAAAGGCAACCGACCCAAAAGCGCTTGTGTTGAAAATTTAGGGAGAAAGAGAAACAAGAATAAGCACAAATCCAGAAGCTGAACACATAGATTTAACGAGGTTAGGCATAAATGCTTGTATTATCGAGAGCAGAGGGCGGCTTTCTTTCAATTCAGAAAAAGAGACATAATACAGAATTTTCTAAAGCAGTTACTCTACTCCCGATGACACAGGCATCTTTGTCGAACCTCGTTAAATCTCTGTGTTCTTCTTCTGAATTTGTGTCGATTATTGTTTTTCTTTGCCCAAAAATTCTCAACAACTTGCAAGAGCAGGAATCAAATCAGATCTCAAGTTAGCGAGAAAATATTATTGTTATTGCGAGATCTAGATATATATCAATTGATGTGGTATATATATATAAATCAAACAGGAGAACGATCTTTAAAGCAAAAAATAGAACGAGAAAAAATTACACAAGAAAATATTAACACAGTGAAACACATAGATTTACGTGGTTCGGCAGATTGCCTACGTCCACAGAGTTACAGAGGATTTTACTACTTGAGGAATTTATACTAGTCGATCACCTCGATTTACAATAGGAACCTCTCACTCTCACTTCGTTACTCTCTCTTATTCTCTCTCTGTTCTTCTCTCTCTACACCGAGATACAACGAAGATAACTCTACACCTAAATAAACCGAAGAAGAGTTTTTACATAAAGTCGCTGTCATATATAAAGTCACTGTCAAGTTTTTCAAAACCTTGACAGCGACTTTATATATGCTTAAAAATACAAGTATTTAATACTACTGCTAGAAGATTTAATTCCTCAGCAACGACACCAAAAACTTAACAACGGTTATAGATTCGATAAAGATTAATATAGTAAAGTTACATTTATCGACGCAAGTATACGTATCGCTCAAGTAATATAGGGCTCTAATGGAGTCCTAGATATTGATCCTACAGAGAGTAATATTAGAACTACAAACTAAGATTTTAGAAAATCGGTACTTAATCACAATAATATAATTCAAATTGTTTATCTGTCACTAATAGACAATTGAAATAAATATGTAATTTTAATCTTATTAGTAACTAATTATACTAATAAAATTTTTAATGTGATATTCAATATAAAAAAACATCCTTCTCCTTGTCAATAAATTATAGTGGATGGATAAAGTGAATTAGTTCAAATTGTATTGTGTCAAATAAGAGCATACATATTCTTTACCCTTTGCTCCAGGCATAAAGAACATTGACTAATCCTACGATTGTTTACTGAATCTGCGGTTAGGCTGGGAGGATATCGGCTCTCACTTCGGAGCTCCCACTTTCCCCTAGCTTAAGGGCTAACATCTACACTTCAGCACCCAAACGATAGGACCGAATTGGGGATTTTAGTCTGTCACTCTAAAATCTTCAATTCTACACTTGATAATTTTATTTCTCTGCACCCAATTTCCAAGAGTTTTGACCTCCCTGAATCTTGGATGTAATCTTCACTTTAGTTGTAAAACTCAACATACTTCCAATGGCTTTGACCTCCCTAAATCTTGGATGTAATCTTCACTTTAGTTGTAAAACTCAACATATTTTATTTTGACCTCCATAAATCTTGGATGTAATCTTCACTTTAGTTGTAAAACTCAACATATTTTAAAACCTCCCTCAATCTTGGATGTAATCTTCACTTTAGTTGTAAAACTCAACATATTTTAACAAATAATTGGTCAAATTGAAAGCAAATTAAGATCAAAGTGAAAAGATCATCACAATTTCTTAAACATTATTGGCCAGATTGAAGGTAAATTAAGATCAAAGTGAAAAGATCATCACAACTTCTTTAACATTTATGACCAGATTGAAAATAAATTAAGATCAAAGTGAAAAGATCATCACAATTTCTTAAACATTTTTTTGACCTCCATGAATCTTAGATGTAATCTTCACTTTAGTTGTAAAACTCAACATATTTTAACAAATCAATTGGAATCTTGGATGTAATCTTCACTTTAGTTGTAAAACTCAACATATTTTAACAAATCAATTGGGCTTTGACCTCCCTAAATCTTGGATATAATCTTCACTTTAGTTGTAAAACTCAACATATTTTAAACAAATCAATTCCAGATTTGAAAGTAAATTAAGATCGAAGTGAAAAGATCATCACAATTTCTCAAACATTTTCATGGCTTCAGTAAATTAAGATCGAAGTGAAAAGATCATCACAATTTCTTAAACATTTTCATGACTTCACCATTCACTTTAGTTGTAAAACTCAACATATTTTAACAAATCAATTGGGCAGATTTGAAAGTAAATTAAGATCGAAGTGAAAAGATCATCACAATTTCTCAAACATTTTCATGGCTTCATGTAAATTAAGATCGAAGTGAAAAGATCATCATAATTTTTTTAAAATTTTCATGGCTCCAATAAATTAAGATTGAAGTGAAAAGATCATCACAATTTCTTTAACATTTTCATGGCTTCACCAATTCAAATTACCAAAAACATTTTCATGGTTTTGCCAATTATTAATATTGAAGTGAAAAGATCATCACAATTTATTAAACATTTTTATGGCTTCACCAATTCAAATTACCATTTCATGAAAAGATCATCACAACTTCTTTAGCATTCTCATAGCTCAACCAAATCAAATCACCATTTCACAAAATCTCAAGACAAGGAGAAAGACAAAGAAATCTACTCAGAACTCATGAAGAAGATATGAAAAAACTTAGGACCTATATATAAAAGCAAAGTCATAAAAACTTCAATAAGTAAATACCACTTATCTCTAATTCCTCCACAAGAAAACTCCTCGAAGTTCCTCTAATTCCCTTCCTTTCATTACAACACACAAAATTCTTCTTCGAGGTGGTAAGGAGGAAGAAATCTCTCAGTTTCCATCCACTCTTATAATCTCTTAAAGAATTCCTCACAATACTGACCCTAAATTAAACTCTCTACACTCTACAAACAACAAAAACTCAGCAGACACCACCACAGTGCTCCTCCTTTTTCAGCCTAAATGTTTCTCTTAAAGTTCTAGAAGAGTTTTCCAATAGTTACCTAAGCGTCTCTGTAAAAATCATCCATATTCGATGGACGTGTTAAGAGAACCGCCGTTCTCGCCGGCGGCGGCCTCGATGGCGTCGTCAATGGCCTTCTAGAATATCTGATTTCTGGACTCTCGAGAAAAACCCGTTGTCGGCGCCCTAGTTCAAATATTCATATTTTGGTCCTTCTTGCTCCAAATTCTCTTTTTTTTGCATCGTTTTTCTCCAATGACCCTAACTCTACATACTTGTAATAAAACATCAAAAAAAACTTTCTTTAAAGTGCAATATCATCAATATTAGTATAAAATAGGCATGAAAATCTCAACATATTTTTCTTTGGTCAGTGAGAAAGCTGAGTCCTACATTTACTAGGTCTTTTGAAGTGATTTGTAAGGTTGGTAAGTTTGTTTATCAATTATTACCTTTTGATACTATGTCAAATGTTCATAATGTGTTTCTTTTATCTATTCTAAGAAAGTGGTTTTCTGATGTTAGACACTAATTTCTTGAGGATGAGATTGAGATATAGCCTAACTTGAAATATAGAGAGGAATCAGAGTGTATTTCAACATTTGATGTGATACAATTAAAGAGCAAACAACTGCCTATGTTTAAAGTCAATGATTTGGGGAGAATGAAATGATTGTTGCTATAGTGTATCAGTGCACATGTTAAGACGTTAATTTGAGAATTGGTAAGTTTTGCATATTTATTTTATATTTATTTATTTTCTTGAAGTTTTTGGAACTTATTTGATGCTCAATTTATTCTTCATTTTTATTAATTTTTTTTATTACTAATCTATAGAATATGTTCACCAAATTGTAGAGCCTACTTGATTATATTTTAAACCTATTTTTATCTATTTTAATAGATATCCTAAGTATGAAAATAAAATATTTCTTGTTGGATTTTTTCTTGAGCATTTGTACATCCTTATGCAAGTAGGTTTATTAAAATTATCTAGTATCCATTTTACAACCGTTTTCATCAGTGTGTTCTAAATTTTTTTTTTATTATTATTTTATTGATAATTTTAAGAGTCATTTATTTAAATTAATATATGCTTGCGTGTGCGTGCGTGTGTGCGTGTGTGTGTCATGAAACCCGACCTATTGGTTGGCATCCACGGTATAAGACCCCTCTAGTTGTGTGTTTGAATTCCCTCTAGCATAGTTGGCCTTAAAAAGGTTGTACTTGAATTTTTTGGCTCATTAGGGGTGGTTGAAGGCTTGTATAATATTCTCTACCCATTTTTTTTTAATAAAATATATACAATATTGATGGCTGTGGCTAGTTTTCTCTTTGGTTCTTTGCAATTTTCGGTGATGGTGTGGATGGAAACTCGATGCTTTGCTGAAGTACTTGTAGTAGGTAGCAATGCAGGTGGCTTACTTAAATCTATGGTATTTTCTCAAACTTTTAAAAACTTTCTCAATGGGGTTAGTGAATTCTCTTTGGTGAAAAAGCCCGGTAAGAAAAATGATAAGCATGCACTTTTTTGTTTCGGATAATGAATGTGCTTCTCTCGTGGTTTCCTATCGTTTGGCTTTAGTGGGTAAATTCTTATATGGGCATCTTATGTTGGAGATTATCAAGAGTGATTTAGAAAATTTTAAGCTCAAGGGTAGCCCGAAGATTGGCTTATTGGATGGTCATCACTTTGTTATTCAACTATCTAATGAAGAAGATTACACTTGGTTGTTTGATAGAAAAGACAAGCAAATAGATAATAGAGGTATGAAACTACTCAAGTGGTTGGTTGCTTTTATTTTCTAAACTAAACACCTAATTGTCCCTGTTTTGATAAGGATCCCCTAGCCTAAAATAAATCTTTATATACATGAAATATTATTTTCCTTGGCAGCCATATTTGGGTGACATTCACTATTTCTCTATGGGCCTCTTCTTAGGAACTTATAGAAAGGGATATCACCTAAGTGCCTGCAAAAGAAATCTGTATAGTTTCATCCCATGTTGGCAAAAGGTAATTTTAGAGCAACATCCATTATACTGTACCAATTATAGGATGTTTGGTCATTTAGAGGTTCAGTATTATCATATACACCCTAAGCTTAATATTTCTGACATGAATGGGAAAGATATTTATTTAATGATTAAGGATGGGGTATGCTATCCTAAGATTGTAGAGGGGACTTTGGGAGATGGTGGCAAGGGGGTTGTAGTGCATGGTGTGGTGAAAGGCGAATTATCTTTTGATAAGAAGGTAGAAAATTATGAGGAGGAATAATTTAATAACTATGGAGTTGGATGTGGGTAGAGTGAAAGATAACACCAATTTTACGCAAGGAGCATTATCAAACTCGAAGGAAGAATGGATTATTTAAAAATCCAGAAAGAGAAGATCCTTAATGAGTTTCTTCACTCAGAGAGGAGTATATTATCAATTCTGATGATGGTTATTATTCTAAAGGGGATCATAAACACACCCTCACTAGAGGCTCCAAGAGAGGGAGATTGTTACATAGTTTGACATTCTTCTTTAGAATATTAGGGGATTGACTGAACCACTCACCCTTAATGGATTAATTTTTCTTTTTTGCAGTTAATAAAATTGATTTTATTGTTATCTTGGAACCTTTAGTTAATGTCAATGTGGAGAAGGTTCTTAGAAATTTTAAATAGTTTAATATGTGTTAGGAATTACTCAAATAAAAATTGGTTGTTTTGGTCAAAGGAAGTTAATCTAAAGTTGATTTGTGATGATACACCATTTATTCAAGCATACTTTATAAAACGGGAATATAATGAATGAGCTAAATTTTTATATGCAAGTAATGACTATTCTCCTAGGTTGGACCTTTAGAGGAAGATTGTTGCATTAGGTGAAATCACTAAGGAGAGGTAGTTTGTCTGCGTAGAGTTTAATATGATAATGAATAGTTCTGAAAAAAGGTGTGGTAGGATGGCTGATCCGTATCTCATGAGTAAGTTCAGTGATATGGCCAAGAAGGCAAATCTTTTTGTTCATTGATTTACAATTCCTAAATTCATCTCGAGGAGAGGTCAGCTTGTAGAAAGATTGTACAGAGATTTTAGTATTTAGGATTGGCTCAATACTTATTCTATTTCTAAGGTGTTTCACTTAAATGGTGCAGACTCTGACTACAGAGCTTTGCTATTCAATTTTGCATTTTTTTATCAAACCTCCATCCTATCATTTTAAATACCTAACCATTCGGCCAACACATACAATCTTCCTTATCCTGATAGAAAGTGTATGGAATCCTCAATCTTTAGTGGGGCAGTGATTGGTTTATTGTGTGGAAACTTTATAATAGAGTGGCTCTTTCTCTAAGAAGGTGGAATTGGGATACATTTAGGGATGTGCATCAAAAGGTTATTATTGCTAAAGAGAAGATGAATGAGTTAGCTCACTTTAGCTCATAAAGATCTATTATTTGCCATCAAACAAGAAGAGGATTTATTAGAAAAAACGTTGTAAAACCATTTTTGCTAAAGGAGATAGAAATACTAGTTTTTTTCATGCTTCCATAAAACACATGAGAAACTTAAAAACCATAAAAATTAAACATGATCGACGAGGTTGGATTACTGAGATGAAGGACATTGGACATAGTGTTGTGAGTCATTTTACTGACTTATTTAGATTACATTTGTAGGTGTCTGATGTAGAGGTCGACCTTTTCAGTAATGATGCACTACATACCATAGATTTGAGTTTAAGCTTTGTCCCAAAAGAGGAAGAGATACTATCTGCTCTCAAAGAGGTGAATTGGAATAAGGCGGCTGGCCCTGATGGCTTCACTACTGATTTTTATGTTAAATGTTGAAATAACATCAAAGTTGAGTGGTAATTAAGCCTATCCAAAGCTTTTTAATGGGGGATAACCTAGGTAACTATTTCATTTCTTCTTTAATTATGTTGATTCCAAAAAATAAGGAAAAAGCCAGATGGGATCAATTTAGACTCTTTTGCTTAACTTATATTGTTTCTAACATCATTAGGAAAATCCTTGTGAAGAGGTTACAATTACACCTCCCTTTTTTTATATCTTCACAACATTATAAAAGATAGGGATATCTTTGATAATATTCTATTAGACCAGGAAATAATTGAGGATTTGGACAGGAAATGTAGAGGCAATAATATGGTTGTCAAACTAGACATGCAGAATGAAGTTGGCATTTAATTATTAATATTCTCAAGGCTAAAGGTTTTAACAACTTTCTCTTACTTATAAGGAGATGGGTGGAATGTAAATTATATATCATTCTCATCAATGGATCTTCATTTGCCTTTTTCAATTCTAAAAGAGAAATTAAACAAGGGAATACTTTATCCCCAACCATCTTTATGTTGGGTTTTGATTATTTATCTAAAGTTTTAAGGAAAGTGCAGTCCACATATTCAAAGTTATCCTTTTCTCACAACATGAGCATGGTCGTGGGTCACTTAGCTTATGTTGATGATGCAATTGATTTTTTAAATGCTAGTAAAAGAGTTGTATCTCAGATTTACTCAACTCTGGATAAATTTCAAGAGTCATCGGGCTTGAAATTTCATATAAAGAAATGTTGTATTAATTTGGGAAAACATCAGAAAAAAGTGATGGCGGGATAGAAGTCTAGCTACAATAGCCCTTCCACTTATATATCTTGGCCTGAATCTATTAACGGGCAGAAGGAGATGATCTCAAATGGACTTTGTGGTGGATAAAGTTAAAATCCAAATTCTTGATTAGAGAAATTCTTTTCCTCCTTCAGTGAAAGAATCACTTTGATTAGAAGTTTCTTTAATGCCTTACCCCTTTACTCTTTGCAATTCCTTAAACTAAAAGCAAGCACTCAAGAAAAATTGAAAAAATATTCTTACAAATTTTTTTAGCAGGAGAGTCTTCAAAAAAAATATGGTCCGGCTAGAAAAAACTTTGTAAGCTTTTCCATGCCAGCGGCTTGCGAATTGAAGAACTCAATCATATAGCTAATATTAACTTCATTAAGTTATGGTTTAACTTCAGAAAAGGCATCTCCTTGTGAGCCAAATTTATGTTTGAAAAATACGTCTCCTCCTCTCATCATTTTATTTTGTCTTGGAAGATTGGTGATTTTAAAGTTTGGAAAGTTTTACTAATTGCTAGAGCCTCAACATACAAATATGTTTATTGGGATATTGGTAAATGGAATATATTCCTTTGGAAGGATCGATGGACTGATTTTGATCTCGTTGGTCTGACTGTCAAGGAAGGTTGTGAGAATTCTTTAGTTTCTTATCTATGGAATGATTTTGTTTGGAATGCTCTCCTTCAGAAGTAATTAGTGGGTCCCTATTTTGATATTTTATCCAAAATCCTAATAAACATGGATACGAAGGAATTTGTGATTCTCACTCTCCCAAATAATAAATCTATTTCTAAATCTCTATATGCTCAATTATATCATTTTGATAAAGTGGATTGGTGCACTTATATTTGGGGTAAAGCTTTGCAACATCTATGCCTTTCATTTATTTTGAGGCACTTTCAAAGACATATGCCCTATGATGATATACTTAAAATGAAAGGTTTATGAATTGCTTCACAAATTCTTTTTGCAAAATAAAAGAGGAGTTAGCTTATCATTTATTTTTTCAATGCTCTTACTCTATGTATATTTGACACTTTTTGGTGATCATTTTCATAAGTATGGACCCTATGGGTGGAGGAATGCTAAGGATTGCTTTGAATTTTAAGTTGATGGTAATGTAAGGAAACAATTCATCATAACCTTTGGCTTTATAACTATGTGGTTTCTTTGGATGGTTAAAAATTCTTGCAAACATTGGGGTGTGTAACCCCTTTTGTGTCAATCATTTCAAACATTTTGGCTTATATACATAAAATTGTTAATTCTCACAATTTTAAAGATGATTTTTTTAGGGTACTCACCTTACTAATTCGTGGAATTCTCTTTGCATATTAGTAAAGTGGTCATCTCTTCCTCATGGGTGGGTCCAAGTAAATGTTGATGGAAGTTGGTTTTCAAATGAGGTTGGTGTTGCGAGTCTGTTTAGTCATCTAGGGAAATGCATCTATTTTTTCTCATACCCTTGTGTATTTGCTAATCCTGTGGAGGTTAAATGTTGGATAGTACTTTTAGCCAATAGTGTGATTAACATGGCTGGTTGAAACAATCTTTTAATGGATATGAATTCAACCCTGTTGTTGGAATTCATTTTAAAGAAACAAGAACCCCCATGGCACATCATTATCTGTTTAAATATTATATGAGAACTTATTAATACATTGAGTCTAACTATTGAGTGGAATGTTGTTTCTATAGAGGGTAACAGACCTTCTTATTGGTTAACAAAGAGGGGGTTAACTAATTTATCACTTAGTAATAACCCCTTCGTGGCTTTAAGGAGATTGATTTGTGGTGGTATGCTTAAGATGCCTTACCTCAGACTTAATATGGCATGACGGTGACTACTATTTATTTTCTTTCCTTTTACATAACTTTGTAATTTTACAGGATTATTTTGGAGCTACAAATGTTTCCCCACTTGGTGATATGTGTGCTTTATCTTCTATTCTTTTTGCACAATTTTTTCTGGTTGGTGATGATATTGATTATGGCACTGACTTATCAGAATGTGAGCTTGTCAGTGCTTCTATTTGTTGCCTTTTTCAATGCCCCTAACTACTGTAATTTATATCTATTGGTTATTGAATAAATGATACTGTGAGTGGTTCATGGTGTTACAATTTATTGTCTACAATTTCTATCTTTTGTTATTGTTATCTTTTGGATGGTTCTATCTAACTTCTTTGACATTCTGCTATTGGCTTGGCTTGAAAAGGTTTCCTTTCAGTTTGGTAAAGCTAAATTTTTGTACAGATCAACTCCTAGTGTTTCAGATGGCTTCTTTCAGGTCTTACATACCCATATGTGTAAAATTTCTCTTGATTTTGGTTGTTGCATAACCAATGTTTTTCTAACAATGCTTTTATCAAACATTTCTACTTTTGGGATAGATGGGCTACATTTCATTTTCTTTTAAGTTACCCTGAATGTTTCTGCAAACTCTTTACTACTAGGCCAAGATTTTCTCTGCAATCACTACTGCTATGGTTTACATGGAGATGGGTTGGTGCTTTTTGGAGAAGTTTTCAGGGTATACTTATAATTTTTTTGGGTCAACTTTTGGGGTGTGTTGTATACTAGATGCTTAAGAACCTAGAGTTGTATCATGTATTTTTTGTCTTTTTAGACGGTCTCACCCACCTACCTTTGTACTTTTCAAATTGAGCAATAAAAGTGCATCTGGGCTTCTTTATTATATGGGCTTTATTTTAATAATTTTAAATGCTCTTATTACTATTCTAAGTATGTTTCAAGTACTAAGAAGAATTGGATTGTGGATGTTACAAATTGGAAGAAAGCTTCTCTTTCTATTTCTTAGTTGGGCTTCGTATTAGATAGGGCACATAAAAGGTTTGCCACTTGTATGCATATAATTGACAAAATTAAATAGAGAATTCTTCCATGAGAAAAAAAATTTCTCTCTTATGGAGGGAGAATTACTATTCTTAAGAGTATACTTTGTTCTTTTCCCTTGTATACCTTACAAGTCATGAATATTCCTATGGGGATTATTAAGAAGCTTGAAATTCTATTTAACAAATTCCTCTATGATGGGATGGGGAAAAAGGATATTCACAGGAGGAGTTGGCATAAGATTTGTAAACCCTATGAAAAGGGTGGTCTGGGTTTTAGGAGTATTCAATACTCTATAAAAATTAATTTTATGAAGTTGTGGCATCGTTTTAGTTGAAACAAATCCTTATGGGCTTCTTTCATGCATGATTCATACTATGAAGAGAAACATCCTTTAACTATAACTCCTAGGAAGAGTGATTCTTTCATCTAAATAGAAATGCTTAAAGTTTCTGAGATTACAGAGACTTTATTTTGTTGGGATTTGGGTAATGGGCAATGCTCCTTTTGGTTCGATAATTGGTTGGGACAACATGCACTTGCTGATCACTATGGTGAGCCATTTGATATTAATATCACTATCAATCATTTCTGGGATCAGGATAATTGGAGGTTGGATAAGCTATTACATTTTGTGAATTCTTATGATGCTTCTTTTTTAGCTTCGATTCCTATCCTTAGGGATAGGAAAGATAAGCTGACTACTAAAATGAGGTGGTGGATTCTATTTTGAAAGGGTTTGCTCAAGCTATTCCTGTCTCCTAAAGTTTGTAGCTGATCGGATTTAGAATCCTTGGTTAAAACCTTCTATGTCCTTCTTTTTATGGCGTGTTTTAAACAACATTATTCTTATTGATAACAATCTTAAGATGAAAGGGTTAAGAATTTCTTCTCGTTGCATTATTTGTAAAGCTAAAGAGGATCCCATTCATCATCTTTTTTGTGAGTGTAGTTTTAGAAATGCAATCTGGAACTTACTTTCTATACAACTTCTAAATATTAGAATGGATCATTCTAATCAATCTCATATTGATTTGTTTAATAGATGGAAGCAATTAGGCAAAAATTTTATTAGCATTATTCCTTGCGTGGTTTTATGGTTTATTTGGTTAACAAGGAATAATGTCATTTTTAATAATGAGAAACTGAATGCTTACCCTACTTTGGGTATTATTTTATGTTATTTATGCAAGAGTTTTTCATTCCTCAAATTTAAAGGAAAGGGTTAAAAGAAATTAGCTGTTAGATTTCAGCTTTTAAGGTTACGTACTACTGATGTTAGGCGTAATATTCGAGTTTCTTGGTGTAAACCTGATGCTCCTTTTTTAAGATAAATACTGATGGATGATGGAAAACAAATGCTGCTAGTTTGGGAGGAGTTTGTTGCGATGTTGATGGATCCTTAACTTGCTCGTTTTATATTGTGATTGTTCCTTGTTCGGCTTTAACTGCAGAGGCAGATGCCCTGGTGTTTGGTCTTATTGTGACTAAGAAATTAGGATGGTCTAATATCATTATTGAAATAGATTCATTGATTCTTTGGCAGTGTTGCAGGTTGCTTAAAAAGGCACATTGGAGTATTTTGCTTCAAACGAAGAAGATCTGAGCTTTAACTAAGAATGTGAATGCTATTTAGTCTCATTTTTGTAGGGAAGGAAATGCAGTGGCTCATTGGGCAGCAAAGTTTGGGTTGAAATTTTCCAGTTTGAAGGTTTTCTTTACGTTTCGTAATGAGTTGTTGGCTTTGGCCATTAAAAAACTTTCATGATTGCTTCCTTTTTGTTAATTTAGGGTGTGGAGTGAGTTGTTTTTTTTCAGGGTGGGGGAGGTAGGAACCATTTTCTTATATCTATAGGGTCTAGGTTGATTTTTATAGGGCCGAGGTTGGGTTCCTTCCCCTGTATTTTGTAATTTTTCTTGTGTTAATAAAATGGAGCTTTTTGTGCTCAATATATATATATTAAAAAAGAAATTGGTATCTGGCAGAGGCTCAAATGTTGACTTCCCTTGCGCTAAGCCCCATGATGAGAGCGCGTATCATGTGCAAAAATATTCAAGAAATCGACGCAACCCGTGACCTCAAGGGACATACAATGAACCCCGCCANCATGGACACTCTTCTTAAAATTGATTCCCACTGATGATATATTGAAATTGAGAGGCTTAAGGGGTCCCTCTAAATGTTTTTTCTATCGTACTGAGGAGGAAACAATTGCCCACCTATTTTCTGCCTGCCCCTAGGTGCAAGAAGTTTGTTCTGTTGTGATTGGAAAATTGAAAGTCCCAACTATGAATCTACAATGGGACGTATTATATAATTGTTGGTTAGAGTGGAGGGGAATCAATCTTCAAGACATCCCTAACATTGTGGCTTGGTTTGTTTGGATGGCTAGAAACCATTTGAAGTATGAAACTTCTCCTATAGAGACAATAAAGGTGGGTCTAAACTGTATTGTTTTTATACAATAATTGATTAAATTTAAAGGTTTTGAAGCTGTGTTGGAGCTGAGCCCATCTTTTATTCCTTCAATTACCAAAGTCTTGAAAATTTGCTGGTCTCTACCAAAGTATGGATGGATAAAAGTTAACACTGATGGTAGCTATAAATCTCAGTCTGCTGGTATTGGTGGTGTCTTCAGGAATCATGAGGGGAGGTGCATCGTGTTCTTCCAATCTCTTGTTAAAGCTTTGGATCCCCTTGAAGCTGAAAGTCAAGCTATTTTTTGGGCCCTTCACTTAGCCAGATCTTGCCACTTAAACCAGCTATGGGTTGAATCTGACTCTTTGATGCTTATTAACATTATAAAGGGCTCCTATAACACTCCATGGAACTTAATAAGCTAGATTTCTGGGATTCATCAATTGCTGAAGAACTACCTTATAAAGTTCTCCCATATCCACAGAGAAGGTAATAGACCCTCCAATTAGCTAGCTAGAAGGGTTCTCTATACTGAAGAATCTATGGTGAGCAGAAGGATCCCTCCCCCACTGGATTTCCTCTTATCTAGTGATTTTTTGCCTCTTCCTTATATCAGATAGCTCTTTTTTGTTGTTTTGAGTGGTTGCCTCCTTTTATAGGCTCTCTTTCTTTTCCTTTCTCTTTGTAACAGGTTTACTTTAATTTTAATGATATGGAGCTTGGCTCCTTACTTATAT